>JAQIWH010001595.1:0-30447 GCA_034695005.1 Cryptops parisi
CTCTTCGTCATCGTGGCGTCTGCTTTGGTCGTCGTCTGCTATAGAGCGTACTTGTACTTCAGCTGCATCGGATGGGTACTATTTATTGGACTTAACGAGAGAGAGAGAGAGGGAGGCCGTGGTGGTGGTGGTAGTAGTAGGGGTTGTTGTTGGAGGGGGTATGTAGAGGTGGATTGGGGGTAAAAGAAGGAAGAGAGGGAAAAAAAACTAGCTAGCTAGGGGGGAAGGGCGGATCTTGGTTTTGGTTTGAAGAGAGGCAGGCTGGCTCCCTTTGCCAAAACGGATTCCGCGAGGGGTTCCAGATTCCCCCTCGATTTACTCGAGGGCACTTTTGCCATCACCTACACGGGGGCCCCCTGTCTTTCTTCTTCCTTTCTTGGCAAGACCAGACCCATTGATTAGTATGGAAAAGAAATCCGAAGAAGAAAGTCGACGTTGTCGTTTGTCCAAAAGTGTGTACGGTGGAGTTGGTTTCGAATGAAGTTGGACCCGATACTGCAGCGTTTTGTGATGTGTTGTGTTCTTGTGCGGATGTAGTTTCGTACGGTCGTGGATTAATCTTCTAGGATTAAGAGTGGATTTCTTGGGATACTGAAATCATATAGTAAGTTTGGTTTTATATAGTTTTCATTATGTATGTTTTTGAGGACATTGCGGACATTTGCGGTGATTTTTCTGTATTTGCACTCTCCCCTGGTGGTTTGATGACAACCTAGATCGAAAGTCACTTTTTGAATGGTATACCATACTATATATTTCTATATCTCAATCAAGATTTTCATGAAAGGACTAAAGAGATACGTGTATTTCTCTAGAGTCTATGGCGAAAGTGACAAAACTTGAGCATTAGGCACCGACGCACGCAACAACAACAACACATCATAGCGAAATTTTCTTGTTGGTGACCACTGGATTGAATGTTGTGATTGGTGTACAGGAGGTTCTCGGTTAATGCAAGGCGGCTACTTTCTGTGGGTTGACCTCGCATAGGTCGAGATTTCCATGAAGGTGTGGCATAACTTGATCATTGTGTGCTACTGCACCAAAAAACGCATAATGACGAAATATTTTCATTTGATACAAGCATCTGAAGAATTATTTCATCACTCATTGTCAAAGTGGAGATGAGACGTTTTGGAAATAAGCTCTTCATTTGTGTCACCTATGTCCAACATCTCATAGATTATAGTGAAATGTTCGATACTTTTCGGTTAGTGCAAGTCCAGTCTGGTGTTGCTATATGCTTGTAAACTACTTGGTTATGACTTTATTTTGCAGGTTAGGTTAGGAAAAAAAAACAACTTAACCTGTGAAACAAACCCATAGCCAAGTATAAGCAAATAGCAACAGCAGACTGGACTTGCACTAACCGGAAAGTACCAAATTTTTTCGCCTGTAGCGTAGGAGTATTTCTTTCGTCGCATAATAGCGAAATCGAATATAAGGAACTCGCATTAAATTGCGGATTTCTTGTATACCGATATGTAACATAAGCTATGCCGTTTTCTTGCAATTATGGAGTTAAATGAGAACCATATCGTTATCGACGATTTACATCTAATATTTTTAAGATACACATTTTTTATACATAGATAAACAGTAAAAACATAGAGGGTGAACCATAGAGTTGAGGGCAATGAAACATTCGAAGCGGCAAGTGCTTTTGAACGGAAACAGTTTCCTTTAGTATTTTTGGTGAAACCACAATTGCCACAAAGCTTTCGCTTCCGCTCGTTGTTTGGAAAGTAAGCGGCTTTTGTTCGCGATTGCTCAACCTAAGCGAGTTTTCTATCTCTCTCACTCACTCTTTTTCTGTGTGTTGTTTCTCAAATGGTTGTATAAAAAAAATCACGCATTTTTTCCCTCTTTTGATATAATGCTTTTTTTTAATACATGTATTAATAGCTAGATCCCGGTAATTTTGTAAAATATGATGACGGACTTCATTTTTTGAAGGTTTTTTTTTTTTCATTTAACATCCGGTTTTTCACCCTTCTCTTATCAAGGGCTTGTTAATGGAAAAATTAGAAATGTAAGAAAGTGGGTGGTTTATTTTTTGCAGTAGAGTGTGGAATAAGAAAGCTTTTGAAAGTTTACTTTTTGCTTTTTTTTAAAAAATTCGTCTATAGGTGTTTCGGCACGTCCAACGTTTTGTCTGTGTAAGGGCTTGTTCCTATTGAAATTGGATAAAATGCAGTTGGGTTCATTACAATTTTCTTTCACTAAAGTGAGAATGAAAAAAAAAATAAGTGTTTTGGAAAGACATTTTGTTTTTAAAAAAAGTCTGCTTTCTTACTTTTTGCTTCTGTTAATGAAGAAGCCCTTAGGAGGGGTGCAAAACGTTCATAGTGTTTAAAAACCTTAAATATGCAAGACAAAGTTTACATCATTTATTTGTTACGAGAGACTTTATGGCATTTATAAGATTGAAAAAGGATTTTTTTTCTTGAATGAAGCTCGTAGACAGATGGCGAAACGTTGGTATAAAAAAAATTTAAAAATGATTTTTATTTTATAGAAAATGTCAAACTATTTACCGTAGTCTAAAATTACCGAGTGAAGTATAAAAATGGTAAAAAAATTGAGAACAGTACAGTACTCCATTGTGAAGTGGCTGTCATTTTGGCCATACAAGTTCAATTAATTTGACTTTCAAATGCAATCACGAACGAATCCATTTCAGCCCCCTCAGGTAAACATCACCACCAAATGTCAACTTGCATTAATTTCAATACTTGTCATCAAAAATTTATAAATATATTTATATATTAATAAAAAAAAGACGTTTTCGCTTGATCAAATTCGCCATCTTTAATTTTTTGTATAATGCAAAAAAAAAAAAAACTTTTTCTTTTTGACATTATTTTTCTTTATTGAGTTAAATTCTAAAATAATTGGAGATTTCTGTAAAAAAAAAAATATTATTATTAACTCTTTTATAAATATAATTGGATGTAAAACGCTTTAATGAACACCCTCTAAACATGTTTTCCTCTGTGTTTTTATTTGCGCCTGTAATAATGACGACAAAAAATTCAAGGAAATATGTATAAAAGTTTGTTTATTTTAATACTATGTTTAGATTAGTCAGGAAATGAAAACAAAAAAAAACCGTGCCAATAGAATTTGTTTTTATAAACGGATGTTCAAATTTGAACCGGATATTTTTCTATGCACGAACACCAAAAAAGTCCGGCTCATTTTTGAACAAACGTAGTTTCATGAAAAATTAATTTCTACGTTGATTTTTACTTTCAGAACGTTCACAGTAGGCCTATTCATATTTTAAATTGTATTATATATGTATTTTGAAATCGTGTGAAATTCATTATAACGAATAGGATTGTTCAAATTTGAACCGGATTGTTTTCGATGCTTGATCGTGAAAAAAAAATCCGGTTGGTTTTCGAACGACTGTTTTTCATGAAAAGTTCATTTGTTTGTCATGAAAAGTTCATTGTAAGTATTGATGGTTCGTGGAAAGTATATTAATGTTATTATACTTTTGTTTTGCAAGAAATGTCTTAAAGGCATTATAAATCATATATGTGAAAAGTTGAAAGTGTTTGATAAGCTAATTATTAATAGTGCTCGAGGACTTCAATTAAGGAAATCGATGTAAAACGAGGTGCATTTTGGGTAAAATTGCCAAGTTTCACGATTATAACTAGATAGAAAGTTTAGTGGCGATAAAGTGCTGCTTTATTTGCACTATGGTTAATCTAGTAGGAGAGAAAAAAAATTACGTTACGTTTCTAATTAAAACGCGTTATAACAAAAAATTGCGTAATGACGAAAAAAAGCAAACGATACTTGTTGTTCTCTAAAGGTGACAAAGCCCTTTGTATATATTTAGTCGTCCTAATCATTGAATGAGACTAGTGTACTTTAGTATGGACACACTTTTTTGAACGAATTGTTGTTACATGTCATGATTGAATGATCCGAAATTGAGGCAGATTGTTAGTTAATTTTATGATCGTTTTCCAACTCTGGTTTGACGTCATTTTATCAAATTACGTCATTGTATGAAATTGGTCACTCGTCTAGATTGTCATTTTTTAAAATTTATTTTTATAAAAAGGTCAGCTTGATCATTTTTCAAAATGGAAAGCCCATTTTTTTTTTTTAAAAATGGCGAAAATTCTTGATTTTTGTTTGGTTTTATTTATTTTTTATATATACAGTATATTACTTTGATTTTATGTTTATAAAAAGAAAAAAAGTGGGAAGGTTAAGTTGTTAAGTGCGAAGGCTGAATCTTTTGGGTTGGCACGTGTTTGTCCTTTAAAAACCAAACACAAAAAAAACGTGCATTGGGTGACAACTTTTGTTCATTGCTAACACGCAAAATTCATTAATCAGTGTGCTTGATTTTGCATTGTTTTTTAATATCATACACAGTATATACAGTAGGCCCATGTAGTTGTACAGTACATGTTTACTTGCCCAGTATATAAGAAGTCTTCTTTTGAAAACTTGTGTTTAAAAAATTTCGTTTAGAAGGGGGGGGGGCAAATATTTCATTACAACAGAATATAGACATGTTTCCGGTATTCATATCTTTTAGCTTGTTTTCTTTTTTCCACATTTCAAAACCTTTTTTGTGTGTGGAAAACAGTTTTATGATTTTGTCTGAAATGATGTTTCTTGAAAGATACATGCAACAAGATATACATGTATCTAGAATTGAGCTTATTTCCAAAACGTCTTATCTCCATTTTAATCATTTTTTTGAAATAAGAAGCTCTATCTGTGCATCGCTGATTCCAAATATGTTATTTTCAAGACTCAAATACGTATTAATTTTTTACTGAAAAGTACTCTCAAAAACCACTTTTATAGGCAAAGTCTATGGTCCAATGAATGACGTTTTGGAAATAAGCTCTTCAATTGTAGACAAATACTCACCCTGTGGTTAACACCGGTAACACGTTTCTATACTTTTGTGATGAAATATTGTGCATAATTTTTTTTTTCTGATGGTGTTTTTATAGACAATAGGAAGGCCTTCGGGCAATATAGTGATAATCCAATAATAGAAAATCACCTTGTTGCTCAGTATGGTACTCTGTGGAGTTTCTCTCCAGATAAACAGCTTTCCTGAACAATTTCACAAATGTGGCTTATCGTTATATTGCCCGAAGTCCTTTATATAAATTCCATGTAGTCGAGCCTCCTATAACGAGTACTGTTGAGGGATGTCATAGAAAAAGCCAATCGGCTGTCACTTGACAACTCTTGTCCCGATTGTATCTCTGCGCACAATTCTATCTCAAAACAGTTCCATTTTATTTTTAAAATTATTGAACTAACATAATAAATAACGCTTATCTTGTAAGTGGAGTTGAAAGAGGAAACATTGCTGTTGAAAATTTCCAAAGAGAAATTATAAGAAAAACCTACGACGACTGGTGGGGTGAAAGCGAGTGAACTTTGTAAATCCTAAGGGTTGTATGTACGTCCATTTATGTGAACCAATTTGAAAACATTTTAGTCTATTATAGAAAGTGTGTCAAGAGGGAAACACTGGAAGTTGCAGAATTTAAGCACTTAAATGTTGTTCCTACGACGAGTTTTTCTCATAACGAGGATCGTGATTGTATCAATTAAGCTCGTTGTGCGAGGCTGGAATGTGTACAGTGCGTGCATTACAGTACCATATATCATGTCAAGGAACATGGTGGTGGTAGTAGTTTTGAAGAGAAAGGAAACCCTTAAGTTTTGTGAACGGTCCCCAAAAATTCATCAACTGGGGTTGTTTCTTCCTTCGATGAATGAGAAGTATTTCGGAACTTTTTTCTTTCTCTTCCTCCTCCTTCTCTTCATTCTTCATTCTTCTTCTTCTACCACTTTTTCGTCTTTGCCAAAGAGGGGGGGAAAAATCCTTTTCTGTTTCCAGTCTTTGTCCTTACTCTCAAGAAGTTGTTCTTTCTTCTTCTTCTTTAGTCTACCACTTTTCTTTGCCGACTTTTCTACTTTGCAGTCTTCCTAGGTTTTTTTTTTTCATCATCATCATCATCATGTGTGACAATTTTTGACCAAGTTTTCAAAACACATAGGTCTTTTTAGTCAACAACTTTTTGGGAAGTTCGAAACAACTCTTTTGTTTGTTCCTAGAGACTCATGGATTCTCAGAGACTATATCCTGAAGATATAGCTTATTGATGACTTTACGGGGTTCCAAGAGCTTTTTTTTTTATTATTATATAGGTGTATTTTGGATTTTTTTGTTCCTTTTGGCAATTATTTGAAGTGTCCTTTTAGTATAGCTTTAGGGTCGCGTGGCTTGATTTTTTTTTTTTAATTTTATAGGTTGTCCATAAAAACATATTGTTTGTTAGTACGTGTTTGTCGTAATTTTTTGGAAATGTCTTTGTTTGTCGTCAAAAGATTCGAACAAACAAAGCTTTTGGAAGTCGTCAAAGATGTTCAAGTTTGAACCGGATTTTATTGGAGGTTTTGTGTCAGAAAAAAATCCGGATCAATTTTGAACGTTAGCAATTTTGTTACTGACGTAAAATAATACTTGTACCACAATGTATTGTACTATCATACCACTTATTGTAGATGCTCTACTTGTTTAATCTTTTGTTTGCAGTGAACCGTTTCATCTCTTTCATGTGCGTCCTATAAAAATAGTTGTACTATTTTTATTAATTACCCAAATACATGATTAATGAGGTTTACCGTACAGTTCTTTGCAAACATTGTAGAAACCACTGTAAGATATTTACCAAAATGGGAAATTACCAAAGACTACAAAGAATGTTGTTTGTCTTCTTTAAGTTGATGTTTCGCTTTGGCTCATCCAGTCGTGTCTCCCAATAGGGTTTTTCCAATGGCTCTTGGAAATTAAAACCTTTTGTCCAAGTTTTCAAGGTAAATGGATGTTTGTTTACTAAGTAGTTTTGTACCCTAGTACAGAAATAGTCTACTTAGTTGGGTTTTGTTTTTTGTTTCTTGCTTAGTAGTGTACTCTTTTGGAAGTCGTCTTCTTGGTAGTCTTCAGGGGAATTTTGGAACTTCGTTTCTCGTTGCTTTAACAGGGTGATTATGTGGTAGTGGTTAATTAATTAGCGTTGGTTAAACACGTTTTGTTTAGTGATAGGATACATGTATTTTCAGTCTTGAATCCGGGTTTCTGTTGATGATATCAAAAACATAATTTTCACAGAAAAGTTTCCGACTAAATGCGTCAACTGAAATTTTTTTTTTTCGAAAACTGAAGAAAATCAATTTGAAGCAACCTTACAGAATGAACTTTTTAAATCTAAAATTTTTTTACGTTACGTACGCGTTGAGTTTTTTATATTGCGAATAGTGAGTCAGAAACGGAATTTCGGCAGAAACCTATCTGCTCAAAAAATAGTTTGTTTTTTTTTCTGTCGAAAACTGAAATATTTGTGTTTATTTTCTAACAAAATCTTAACGAATGCGCTGAATTTCAAGGTACGCGTTCAGTTTTTCATGTTGCGAATGTATGGTGTGTGAAAAGCAGAAAACGTAAATTTGTGCTGAAAAAAAAATTCTGCTCATTTTAATTATTGAATACTGGACAACGATAAGATAATTTCACTGAAAATTTGCTGTTGAAAAACAAAGTAAAATTTACATCATTGGTTTCATGTTTGTGTTTTTTATTTTAGAAAATATACGAGTATTACAGTATTGAACTTTGCGCAAACAAAAAGAGAAGAACGTAAAGATGCTAACCCTATAAAATCCACTTTTTTTTTTACAAAAATCGGCCACCATTTTCAAAGCTTACAAAATTATTTTATTTCATCGTACGGATCATTTTTGTACAGGATCACGAAGTCATTGTGTTGTCACATGCTTGTCATATTTTAAGATAAAGTAGTAGAAGAAGACAAAAATTAGGAGGAAAGAGGATGGATTTTGTTTGGAGGAAAGAAAAGCCTTATCTCTCTCTTGTTATTGCGCAAATGCGAAAAAATTGTACGGTACACATCCTTGTACTGTACATACATGTGTACGCATGTAGGTTAAGGAACCAGGACAGAGTGGTGTTGCGCGAGGAGATGTCCGTTTTATTTTCAACATTATACTTTATACAAGCGTACGAAACGTCGTACATTTTTTGTATATATTTCACACACACACACACACAAAAAGATACCTCACGTGAAAATAATGGATATTGGATAATGGATCGACAGTCGCACGAGTACCAACTTGTGGGGTAGGATATCTCATTGTTGTTTTGACTTTTGGGATTATTTTTTTTCTCGATGTAACTACAGTATTAACTAACCATACAGTAGTATGGTTGAATAAAAAACCTTTTATTTTTAATATATATGTATTTTTGTTGTTCGGCTTTTAGAAGCCCGTAACTCATGTAGTTTCAAACAATACTAAATCGCGTGGGTGTCCAAGGTGGTCGTGCACGTAGGCCTAGTTTCAATTCTTTGAATATTGGAAGAACTAGAAATAAAACCCCCGTGGTTGGTATGGTAACCACGGGGTGTCTAGAGACAAACCTTATGTGTTTATATTCTTCTACAATTTTTAGTCTATTTTAGTTGGCATTAGCCATTACAGCTTCTGTTTATGTAGTTCATTGTTGTAATTCAAAATTTGCCTCAATCGTTATGCACTTCATTGTTGTATTACTATTGCTAATCTTATGGAGCATTTTACTCAGCAACACTCTATGAGACAATCTTAACAAAAAACCAACTTCACGTGTCAATTTTTTTAAAATGGCACGACATGGATACATCAAAATTTAATAGAATAAAATGTCTCTCATGCTCAAAATGTCAGCTCTGTAGGTCATCGAGAACCTACCAAAATTCGAGCTCAAAGTGAAGTTAAATAAAAGGTCGCAAAAATATTTTTATATATAGAAATGTTTCATGAACGGGCTTTTATTATAGTTTTAATATTCAATAATTCAAGCACTTTAATGATTTAATTTCACGTTTTTTATTAATACCTGTGTTGGAAATTAAATTAATGCTGCTAGAAACAGGATGATATTTCCACTTTTCTTCATTCAGTGTGTTGGTTGAAAGGGGTGGTGAATAGAATAGCATCTGCTTACTATTGAAATCGTGTTGTAGGTGTTAAAGGGTTAATGGTTAGTTTTCATATCTTTTTTTTTTCATATAATCTATCTTATCCATTCATCATTTATTATTTTTTTCTTGTACTTAGCACACCTGCAAGATGAGAAAGAAATGACAATGCTTTCGTGAAATTAGCTGTCACCTGTTTCCTTTCAACTTTTTTTTATGTTCTTAGTACATACTAAAGAAACAGGTGGATGATGTTTACACCTGTGTGTTTTTTTTTATGTACCCATGTAAAAATATTGATGAGCACACATGTGGTGTTGAGTTTTCCCCCCACAAGGATACATAGTACTGTTTAAGTGGTGTTCAAATTTGAACCGAATTTTTGTTTCACGCGAGATAACTACTTCTGTACCAACAAAATCCGGATTATATTTTAACACAGAAATTGCGTACCGCCGTTTTTTAAAGGTTTTATAATGTGCTTTATACGTGTTTTTTTGATATGAATCTGGATATCGTATGTAAAATTGGCGAAACAATTCCGGATAATAGAGTTTTGAATGATGTAGGGAGTCTTGGTAGTCGTCTTTTCATAATGCAAGTAGTTTTTTTGTTTTGTTTCCGTAATATGTACGTGTTTGTTTTGTTTGCCGAAAATTTCATCTGCATACAAATTAATTTAAAATTGTGTACATAAATCTTGCTAGGTGTTTTGTTTGTTTGTGTAGAAAAAAACAAATATGAAATTATTGAATTTTCCTTCGTCGTGTGCGTCCAAGAAACGACATCGCAGCTCATTTCGCAAAACAACCGCAAAGAATTTAATCTCATTTCAGCGAAGTGCCGCCGAAAATTCATTTTACACCTTTTTATAACAACTGTACAACGTACATAAAAGATGTGTACAATTTTCATAATAATAATAATAATAATAACAAAATTAATTTTTTTATTGAAGAATATAAAATTAGATCAAGGGCTTTTGGTAAAGCGTGACATTGATGTTTATACGCTAAAAACTCTTAATGGAGGTAGTAATTGTCGATATGCGAATTGCAGGGAATTTGCGTATAAATTTGAATTGAAGGACAGTTTGTTTCTCGGTGCCATAATTTGCAACTGATGGTGTAATTTACTTGTGTGGAAAATTGTAAATGATTGTGTTGTACACCAAGATACGTGGTAACAAAACGAGCACTTTTACTACGTCTCGCATGCTGGAACCAGCAGAATAGGGAACTGGATGTGAATATATAGTGTGATGTGTTTATATAAATAGGATGTGCACAAAATATTTATTGAAAATACAGTCTATATAATTGGCAAATTTCTGTGTTGTGTCCATCAGGCCTATACACTTCTTAACGGAACGCTGTCTCGCGATACGAAATTACTATAACGTTCTTTTGCGAATTATTAGGTCGACGCAACTAGTTTCAACTGTAAATGTCGTGTCAATTCCGAGATATGAATGTTTGAAGTTCAACATGTTGTCATTGGGTGGTGATGTGAATGGTTATTACGCGAAGGTATCATAGCAATCACTTAGCAACGAACAACATCATGCCACGATGTTTCTGATCTATCGTTGTGAATACCCTGTGAAAATCTTGATATTGTTTCGACAATAGCTCGTTTCCAGGGTTTCAAAAGAAAGCCAAAATTGAAGGGCCTGGTGTAAAAGGGTGTTAAAGTAACATTTTGGTGAAAAAATGACTTAGAATCACTTTCGAATAGGCCTATGTCAGGTGCAGATCTACCTTCCTAACGCATAAGTTTGAGCAAATCAATACTATATGCAAAGATATTAGTGCAAGAAGTTGTGAAGTAACCCATAGACAACGAAGCAAATTAAGATCTTTAAACTCGTTTTGCTCAAAATTGCGAAAATGTTACTTATAAACAAACACCCATATACACCAGGTCCTTCTCATACTTCATTGGTTCATTTCTGTGGCTTTACGACTATCAGTTGGTAGTATAATTTGATGGTAAAGTACAGGTACACTTGTTGCGATATAACAAGTAGTTACATCGAAATTTCACTAAATTTTATTTTTGACTTACTTTTGTCTAGCAAACTATAGCTAGATATCGAATACTGTACATACATTATCTTTTTGGTGCGCATCGTGCAACGAATTCTGTCCGTGTGGAAGTTCTTTAAATATGGCAGATATGGAACTGTGATATTTATTTTTCATTATGTTAGAAATTTCTTCTATTTTTTCTTTTGAATTGTTTTTTTTTCTTTCGTAATCTTATAAAATAAAACCCAAAAGTGACTTTTGTTTTCGATTGCTGATTGGTTGATGAATTTGAAAGGGTTTAAACAATAAGGCAACAGTGAATCAATTAATGAATGTTATTTTTGAATTAACACGAAATTCTCGCGCTATCTCTGTATTGTTGTGTCAGGTCGTTTAAATTTCAAATGACATTCGTTGATTTTTCAACGGGTTTAAGCTAGTGGTGTTTGTGAAATCTCACTTTTATATATACCTTTTTTTTTATGTCATTGTAAAGACACTTTTTTGTGAGCACCCTATATAAAACCATGAAAAAAAATAATAGATACCACTACCAGCATGAAACAAACAACAACAACAAAAAAACCCAACAAGGTCCGTATATATCAGAAGTAGGAGGAGAAAATTCGATAACCTGGTACCAGCAGCACGATCAGTTTTCTCTTCTGACACCGCTGGTACCATAGATACAGCAGGGTTGCAGATGTTTTGGATCGACATTGCCATTCATTCAAAAACCCGCAAGTGGTTAAAATTCAACCCGGTCTGACAAGGTTGGGGGTTCTCCCCCTCCTCACTACTAAGGTTGTGAGCAGAAATGAAAGAGAAAAAGTGCTTGGCTCTCCTCCTACAAGGGAGTCGCAAAAAAGCATTGAGGAGCCGGGGACGTTAAGCTCATCCGAGGGGCGGGCGGTTTTCCATTACGACCTTTTCCCGAGGCAAGATAAAATTTCAAACTTTGTGTAGATATGTATTTTTAGAACGGACATTAGAAATAGGATATATCCTCGTCCCTCTCTGCTTACTTCGTGGTGTTGGTTTTTTTTTTTTTATCGTGTTATATTTATAAAATATCGGGATTTAGTTCATGCGCGCGATGAGTTGCTGGACACCGACTTAGGAGAGGGCAAAATTTTTCAGAAGTGGAATATTTTTGCATAGAAGTTGTATTATTTTTAGGGTTATTTGCGTATTTGTTTTTTTATAATTTTTATGTAGATTTTGCCAGCAATGTATAGAATATATAGGCATTGTATACAATGCTCAACCTTGGCAAAGTATAAAATTAGCATTATAATAGTTACGTAATGCAAGGGTTTAGGTTGGTTTACATTTAGGTCTAAATTGATGAGTTTTTTTAAAGAAAATGTTAACTGACCTAAACTAACTTTTAACATAAACAGATCTATTACAAGATGTTATTTCATACGTTGCCAAAAGCGGTTAAGCATTCTATCAAATGTCTGGATTCTATACATTGCCGGTCACAGATGAAATTTATAGTTATAATATTGACAAAGTTCGGTTTATGTTTAAAATAAATGATGGGCTACGACATGACACCAATCTATTATATTAACTTTTGTTGGGGATTTTATTTATTTATTTTTATTATTTGATGATTTTCATATTTTACATTTTTTTTATATAAAAGTATGTATAAAGTATAAATTCTTGCTGGAAAATGTGGTGTATGGTTACTAACCTAGGAGAATTTGTACTTGAGTAATAATGAGATTTGATATTTTTTAGTCTTAGAGGAATTTGATTATTTGTAAAGTGTTTTTGTTGGCTTACTGGTCGTTTTGCTAAATATCTTTTTATATTTGAATTTTTACAGGACTGATTTGGGATGCTTGAGAAGAGTCACTACATCTATTCACAAAGAGGTCCCAGTAAGAAGCGGAGACTTGACGTGAATTGGTAAGACAAACCGAATTTATAACTTTGAAGAAAATTTATTCGTTTTGCGATATATCGTAAATCTTTTAACTCTTTGGTGGTGCTGGCGTTACACTATTTTGGTTTATTGCGTGTTTTTCGAGAGGGCGAGCGAGCGAATAAAGTGTTAGCGAACATTGGACACTTGTGATTGGGTGATGTATCCCTAACCGAATTTTGTTTGCATGGTAATTTCATCAGTGATGGATAGCAGGAGTTGCATTAATGCGATGACAATCAATATCATCCGGTTCATTATTATTCCTTGATCGATTGGCTAATTGCCAATAAGGGGTTGAAGGTGACATCCGATGGTGTTTTGGACATCGTCACTCTTCTCGGTTGACGCGATTTATCCAAAATCAGAGCAATAATATTACCAAAAAAAGACCCATGATATATATCACTTGTAAAAAAAAATTTCTTTACAGAAACTTTTTTTATATACCTCACTGACTGGTAGAACTTTTTTTCAACACTGCCACGACGTTTCTGCTCCCTCCTAGAGGCTTGATAAGGTAAGACAGAAAGATAAGAAAATATAGAGAGATGCAGGGGTGAATTGAGTGCGGTGCGGTTAGAGATAACTGTGTAGAGAGACAATTTACTCGTCCATTTTCTTGCACTTTTCTTTTATCTTTCTTTTACCGAAGCCTCTAGGATGGAAGCGAAACGTCATGAGAGTGTACAAAAAGACTGTTTATCTAATCAGTAAGGTAAAAATTGTCCATTTTAGAATATCTTATACTGGTGATAAATTATCAAAACCAGAGTGTTCGATCTCGTGCGGTTATTGAGTGGAATTTTAGATTCTAAAATGGTTGACAAAGATGTGATTTTTGGTATTTCACAATTTCATCCACGCTGTCACCGGAAGGGAAGGTTCTTTGTTGTTTGTTGTTGAAGAATTGGTGTGTTGTTCCCCTCACGTGGTTTTTTTCCGAAAAGACGTCAAAAGGCGGACTTCGAACCATTTGGTTTTAAATCACTTGCTGCAACTATTTGCACGGTGGTGTGGCTTGAGCCGTTTGACGCTGCGAGGATTTATGGGACGACTCTGTCGGATCTGGTTGGATTAATAAAAGCATGGAGTCGCCACTGATCGAGTGCAACCGTAAAAGAATAAGCCACCGTGTATAAATCAAAGACTTGACGCTTAATCCGGTTTTACGCCGACGTGTCGTATTAATATTTTCCTTTTTAAATACAAACGTGTCGCAAGAGTTTCCTTTCAAGTTTTTGTGTTTTTTCAGTTTTGTTTTTTTTTCTTGGTCGTATTGTCGTAAATCCTCTCGTCGTTGCATAAGTCAACAGCCATTTTCGTTAATTGGAACAAAGTGCTGTTTTGAATTTTTAAACATGGCTGCCGGTGAAGATCTTCAACGCTTTGATATTCAGCTTATGATTCATGGCATGTGTATATTGTTATACTATATGTACAGTTTATATATATTATAATATATTTATTTATTTATTTAATTAGTTAGTTATTTCCCTTCTCGCGTGATCATTAACATCTGCATTTGGAACGTCTGCTTATGATTCGCATGGGTATATTTGTGCAATATTTATATATTTTTAAGTATGGCATATGGTTACAGTGTATAGATACAATATTACATATAGTTTTGCAGTTTGTAGAGGCAAAGTTAAGTTATTTCGTATTATATGACTATTGACGTCTGGAAGTTTGATCTGATGCGTTTGGAAGTTCTGTCTATTGGTGTCTGCATTTGGAACGTGCGCTAGGTAATAATTATCATACTATTGCATATGTGTAAACAACACACTCATAAAAAAATCGAATGTGTCAACAATGAGAATGGGGTTTACTTTATTTTTACGCCCATGTTGTATGGAAACTAGGACAAAACGTACAGGCGAAGGAAATTAGTGTACCGGTATGTAGTTTAAGACTAGTAAATAGCTTGTCAAAAATGACGAGAAAGTTATTTATTCATTTAACTCATATTGCTTCGCAATATTCGTCACAGTTAGAGTATCGATTTCGGTATGAGTTTTGGCATTTTCACACGTGGTGAGGTGGCGCTAGTGACACTGCCACACAGTGGAAGTTTCGAGAAGATTCTTGGCAGTTCTAGAATTCTTTCTTTATGCCCAGGTGCAAAAGAAAGAACCACGTGACGTTTCTTGTCCAATGGTTGTAACTGGTGAGGAGTAGTAGTAGTAGGAGGAGGAGGAAGGTCGTGCTCTTTTATTAGATAGGATTGTGTAGATTTAATTTCATTGTATGACGTTTGACTTTGGTTCGGATATACAGTATGTACATACCAAGTAGGCTACTTGTGTATTGTATGTATGCAGTATGATCAAGAGTTAATTCGCTTTCCCACTGTGTGACTTGGCATCTGCTTTAGGGACTTGGTGCGTTTTGGCGTTGGCTTTTAGAACTGCATAAAAACAAGCTTTTGGGTTGGACTTATTCGGAAAGACTTGTTTTGTTGTTGTAAAGACATTTCAATGTATTTTAAGGTGTTGCCGAATTTTTTGAGGACGTTTTCTCGTTGTTCTTTCTTATTGAAAAGAAAAAAGAACTGGTGCAAAGTTTTGTAACCGTTTCGCAAAATTGCGATAATGCTGTCGGTTGGTTGCGATAAAACTTGTTGTTGTCGACTTGGCACTACGCCACAGGTGGTTAAAGTTAGAAAACGAGTTTGAAAATCGAACTCGATTGTACTACAGGGTGTTTCATGGAAAATTTCGGTCAAGTAAGCCCCTACACATTAACTTCAGCAAATCAATTTATATGGATGTTAAGACAAAAAAAGACCGTCTAGTTGTCGCAATGGCCATGAAACAAGTTTTCAATATTGTACTGTGAAAAGGACGACGTTCAAAGAACTTTTGAGTTTACGTCATTGGAACACAAAAGGCATTTTGTGTGTCAATCGAAATGCTGTTTGCATCATTTCCAGTTATGTTTTTTTGTGTTTGTTTTAGAATATATAAATATATAAAGTGTAGCTTTGGCTACGAAGCAGCCTAGCAACAAGCTGTTTAGTGACGTCGCAAGTGTTTATGGAGTTTTTGGTCGTTATCATGTGTCTGTTGCTACAAGACAAGAGCAACATGGTGATGAGTAAGAACAGACGTGGCAGTTGTTGCTGTCGTTTAACTTCTAACTACGGTTAGTTTTTACTTGGAATGCTGAGTTTTATTGTGTAGAATATTGTGATTTGGTGATTTGTCACCATCAGGAATGTGTGCTGTATGTGCTATATATATAAAACGGTGATTGAAGAAAGTATCATGGATTTGTTGTCATTTCATTTCTTATGTCGTGTTTTTATTTATTTTTATTTTTCAGTTAAAAGTGGTTGGTAAAAAAAAAAACATGGATTTATTTATTTGTCTGGTTGGTTGGTTGGTTGTTGGCGAAGTTTGACGAGGTCAAACGTTCATAACTTGGGTTTACGGTTATTTTGTTAAAACGGTCAAATTTACAAATGACGTCATCATACACAACTTATGTTCAACATGAGGACAGGTTAATTTTGTACCATATATGATTGAATTGGAAAATGGCTACTTGTATTACAAAATGGCGTAACGAACACGTGGTTTGTTGTACTGTAATAACCACAGGGTGACTAAAAAAAGATTACCTTCAAAACCACAAAAAGTGTGATAATTGCGCGTTCACTTGGGGAACGTAATGCAGATTAGGATACGTTATAAACATTAGATTGTTAATATTTCAATGTAGTTTTTAGAGTGCTCACAAAAGATGCGATGTGAAAATACATGAAAACGTAATGGTCCTCCCTCCCCTTGTTGTACTTAGAGCCCCAGACCTAATTTAATGTCACATGGAACTCATAATGAATTGGTTAGGTCAAAGAACTCAGGGGTTCTGCAACGCAGATAAAAGACACTTCACTAAAGTGAACTGGGGTTCAAACCAGATGTCGCTTTTACTAGGAGCACAAGCTGTTCTTTGAAAACTCTGAACACAGATAACATTATTATTATTATTATTTACATACAGTACATAACACACATATGTGTGTGTATGCATGGATGTGGAAGCATAATGTCAAAAGGAAAAGCTTTTCCCACTCTTTAAAAACATTGAAAAAACAAACACACACAACTATAAACAATTGCAAAATATTAGAGACGACCTGAGAAAATGAATACTACTGTATGAAAACTTTTGCTCCTTAGAAGGCTTGCCAGGAATAACGTTGCATGTAACAAATCATACTGTTGAGTAAATGGCAAAAGAAGTATTCAGCAACACATTGTCACCTAATTGAGTGCCCACTTTCGAAGTGATATACTGTATGTATGTTTCAGGTAGGTATGGCCTTGTCTATGGACAGCCTAGTTACAGACCCATTTATGAGGCACAGTTTTCCATAATAACCTCAATATTGAATTTTTTTTTTTGTAACACATACAACGCTATTCCGGACAAGCTTTCAATTGAAGAAACTCATTTTAAGAGCTGATTCCAAATGTGTTATTTTCAAGACTCAAAACTTATCATTTCCCACTGAAAAGCACGCTCAAAAAACTACGTTTAGGTGCAAAGTGTATGGCAAATAAATTTAAGAAAACGTTTCTTGAAAAATTGTATTTCATGGACTTAAAACATTTTTGAAAATGAAGTCTTTCATCAATCACAGGCATACTTAGCTAATACGGCAGGTTTTACTTAAAAAACCAAAAACAACCAAATGCTAAGGTGCATTACGACTTGGACATATTGTATAAAATAAAATAATTATTAATGTATTTGTTTTTTTTTTTGGTTAGAGATAATAAACGAAAAAACAAAATTGTTTCTCTTGATAAATCAAGAACACGAAGGATCTCACTACCGCCGCACATCGAATTAAAATTCCTTTTCGACAAGTCCAGAACACCTAAGAGCCTAAAACATTAATATTATTATCGTATTTACTTTCTGTGCTACACTTGTGAATATTTTTTATACGTGTATGGTAATTAATATTGAAGCAGCGTCACTTACAGTGAGACGAAAGTACTGCTACCCAGAACCGCCTTAAGAGCGAAGCAAGTCCCCAAAATCATAACAAATAGAAATTTGAAATGTTTGTTCAAAACGCACATTGACATGGTATGGTCTGCAAAACAAAGCGAATTCTAGCTTGTGGTGTTCATGGTCTGTATTCTTTTTGAGTTGCTGTCTCTAAGGGACGAATAAAAATTAAATAAAATAAATTCAGTTCGAATAGTTTATTTTAAACATTTTTTTGTTTAAATCGAAATATAAGGTGATTTGAGTGTAGCGTCTATGTATGACAAAATGATACGGGTATTAATGTCATCATTGTCATGTCATGACAAGACTGCCTTGACACCCAAGTTTAAATACAGCGATTTGTATTTATATTCAATGGTACTTGTCCTAGTTTTATTTTTTTTTTCTTTTTACATAGACATGTCCGGTTTCATTTTTGCATCGTTTTAGGTCATAAAGATTAAATATACTCGTTGGTTAGTACAAAACACCCAGAATCTTTGTTAGTCGTTCTGAATGAGTGGGTTTTGTTTTTTTTTCTCAGATTACTGGTTGTTTGAGTTTGGCATTATTAGGTGTGAGTGGCGGAAATTTGTCACTTTTTTTGCAATTTGCATTTTTAAATGTCCCCTTTCATTGTAGTAACCACGTTTAGCTTAATAAAAATAGGTTGGGTTTTTATCCATCCATTCTGATCAGGTTTGGGTTATCCATTGCCATATGTATAGGGCAGTTTTCTTTCTAAGTTTTTAGCTTCTCAACATGGTAAAGAAAATCGAATTTAAAAACTGCATTTTCTACGAGTTTCAGAGAAGCAATAACGGGTGGTATAGGTAGGTAGCCGAAATGTTATAAGAAGTATTGGGAGAAACTATAGGGAGAGCTAAGACATGCCAGGAAGGCGTCCAAATGACTATGAAGGATTTTTTGGCATTAAAAAGGAAACTCTTTTTCCCCCGGAAGAGGGGGGAGGGGAGATTGAATGAATAGCAGAAACCTATAGAATTTTATAATTTTTAATAACTAGGGTACAAAAAAAAAGAAATTTTGTTTCCTTTAAAAAACGACAGAAATTTCTTTTTTAATAGATTAAATGCTCTTCTAAATACACTTGCTAAATATCTCGCCCTATGTTAAAAACAGCTTGTAGTTTCATTCCGATTGGATTCTGGAATAGTGATGTTTTCAGATTACTGATTTCCGGTTCTGATGATGTTTGTACATGTGGATGTGTGTAGCATGAAACTATAGCGATTTTAATGTCTTTTTTTAATCACTTTTGGTGGTATGAACGTTAGATTTTGTACAGGGTGACTAAATTAAATCACGCACAAGACGTGCTGGTTTACAAACAAAGTATGGTTAAACGTAGAGCAGTATCCAGGGGGTCTACCCCCCCTCCTAGAATTATTTTTCTAGACACAGGTATTAATGTCTATTTCAAAAATTGACGTTTTTTTGTTTAATTTCCATAATTTTAAATGTCTGCCTCCCTCCTGAAAAACATTGCTGGCTACAAGCCTGGTTTGTTATAAATAACTAGTTTTAAAAAATGGATATTGGATAAATAATTTTGAAATGAATTATTTTATCTTTATCATTGCAGTGCAGACTATGTTGACGCTAACCAAGTGGACGACATCTCCTCGACGTCTTGCGTCTCGACATCCAGCGTGACGTACGGTAATCTGTGTGCACCCAACTTGTACAGTGCTCCGTCGGCTGCCTTGTCGTCCACCATCGTCACTTCGGGGTCGTCGTCATCGCATCATCCACGTCGCAGCCGCAATGTTCAGAAAAACTCCGCCACTGTTGGTGTGCCACAGAGTTACATTCGGGCGTCCACTATCAAGTTGCTAGATACGTATCAGGTGCGTACGCATCATCGCTACCTTGGATCAGTTGCGGTAAGATCATGTGGTAACAGCGCCGATGTAATTTTTTGGTCGAAGACGACAACCGTGGGTCTCATCGTTCGTGTCACTTGTTTGTTTTTCCCGAAACAGCGCTGTGGTTTGAAAAGGAAGAGCGAGGAATTGGACAGTGCAACCGGGAATGCGCCGCACTCTCTTGTTGATTCCCAAGCGCCCGTCACCGTCGCCGAAGAGGATACCAACACCACCAATAACAACAGCAACAATAACAACAACAACACCAGCACCGCCAACACAGCCGCTGCAGTCGCAGCTGCCGCTGCTGCTGCTGCCGCCGCCGCCGCAGCCACCACGACCGCTGCCAGCAACACGACCAACACGACGACGGCGGCGAAGCAGAACTCGTCGAACAGCGAGGGCGACTACCAACTGGTCCAGCATGAAGTTCTGTATTCGATGACCAACCAGTATGAAGTGCTGGAATTCCTCGGTCGTGGCACGTTTGGCCAGGTGGTCAAATGCTGGAAGAAGGGCACCAATGACATCGTGGCGATCAAGATCCTCAAAAACCATCCGTCGTACGCCCGCCAGGGCCAGATTGAAGTCAGCATCTTGTCTCGGCTCAGTCAAGAAAATGCCGACGAGGTGAGTCCGTCCGTCGGATCGAGTCAGTTTATTGGCGTGAGTAACGTCCACTTTCTTCGAGGGGACGTCACAAGAAAAAATGTAACGTTTAAGACAACCAGATGCAGTCACACTCGATATAGTTGAGGGTAAAAATCGAAAATATCGAAAATCATTACTGATGATAGTACTGCACTTTTGCGTTAGTGTTTGCGGTGTGACCATTCGAATTGCTTCAAGCAAAAGATAGACGTTACTCACGGAAATAATGGGAACCAAGGTTCCAACTTTTTCTTGTTAACAACCGAGCGTTTTTGTAATGCATGTTGTTTCTGTTTTTTTCCTGCGTTTTCAGTTCAATTTTGTACGAGCGTATGAGTGTTTTCAGCACAAAAATCACACGTGCCTCGTGTTTGAGATGCTCGAGCAGAACTTGTATGATTTCCTCAAGCAGAACAAGTTCAGTCCGCTGCCACTCAAATACATCCGTCCCATTTTGCAACAGGTGCTGACTGCTCTTCTAAAACTCAAGGTGAGAGAGAGATTCGATACCTGAAAGAGAAAGCATGCGATTCTTGAATGGCAAGAAAAGATGATGAATTGATCATGGTGTTTTATTATTTTTCATTCAGCAACTGGGTTTAATTCATGCCGATTTAAAACCTGAAAATATCATGTTGGTGGATCCAACTCGATATCCTTATCGCGTCAAAGTCATCGATTTTGGCTCGGCTAGTCATGTTTCCAAGGCTGTGTGCAACACGTACCTGCAGTCTCGTTACTACAGGTACTGTATTTTTGGCAGTACGTTTGTCAAATGTGCTTTGCGATGGATTGGGTCAAGTGTGTAATTCGCTTTTCAATCGACAGAGCACCAGAGATAATTCTTGGATTGCAATTTTGCGAGGCCATCGACATGTGGTCGTTAGGTTGTGTCATAGCGGAGTTGTTTCTCGGTTGGCCACTCTATCCAGGTTCATCGGAATATGATCAGGTAATCACGTTGGAAGAAAAAGTAGACGTGAATTGATTATTAATTTGATTGGATTGTATTTTTTTATAATTTGTTTGAAATGGTTTATTTTTCAGATAAGATACATTTCGCAAACACAGGGTTTGCCGCCCGAACACATGTTGAATCGGGCGCACAAAACCCCACGTTTTTTTTATCGTGACACGGAGGGTAGTTATCCATTTTGGAGGTTAAAAGTACGTCCTATGTTACAACTGCTTTGTTTTGTTTTATTTATTTGTTTTTTAACATGAGTTGATCTTCATTTTTAAACTAAATTCAATTTTTCATTTCCGTAGACTCCTGAGGAACACGAAGCCGAAACGAACATCAAATCAAAAGAAGCTCGAAAGTACATTTTCAACTGTTTAGATGACATGGCACAGGTACGACAGACAGACAGTTCAATCAACATCTTATTTTCAACGTGGTTTTTAAAAAATTCCAAGTTGAGTTGGATAGGTGAAAATTGGCTAATGGTCTGTGTAACGTTGATCGTCGAACAGGTGAACGTGCCTACAGATCTAGAAGGGGGAGAGTTACTGGCGGAGAAAGCCGATCGTCGTGAGTTCATCGATTTGCTGAAACGGATGCTTACCATGGACCAAGAAAGGAGAATCACACCCACAGAGGCGTTGAACCATGCGTTTGTCTCGTTGAAACATCTCGTTGACTATGCCCACTGCAACAAGTTAGTATTATCGTGTTCGATTTGCTGATTGAATTTATATATACCGGTTTGTTTGCTTGTTTCTCTTTTGTTGACGTATTGGTTTTTTCGGTTCATAGCGTGAAATCATCGGTGCAAATGATGGAGGTTTGCAAGAGAACTCCTCACTCGTACGAGACGCTGAATCAAAACAACAATCAACCTCCGACGCTGATGGCTAACTTTGTCCCGTCGTCCAACGGGAACGTAACGTTAACTTTCAACAACCAATTGAACAGCATCCAAAACCAGGTCGGTTTTACATTCATTCATTCTTTGCTTCTCTTCGTGTTTCAACCCGTTGCTCGCACGCAGACATGTATGCCAGCTGTTTTACATGTAACATGAAAATCTTTTTTATATACTACGTCGATATCATCATCTATATGTAGTATTATTTTAATATATGTTGGTTAAGTAGCGAAATACAATTTATTCCACGCACATCAGATAACAGTCACATGCATACAAAAAGCATCGTTTGAAAGCAAAACACATTTTTAATTCTGGTAGTATCAACTCCAGTCTGCTAGCTTTTACCAACCGTCACATCAGATGGCGCCGCAGAGGGTGAGCCTGCCGCAGCAGCAAGCGCCGGCTCGAGTCAACGGAGTCACGGGAAACCAGTACACCGCAGCGCCCGCGCCTCGTTCCGATCCGTTCCAGCACGCTCAGTCGTTGTGTGTTTCTTCCATCTTGTGCCCCCCATATCAAGGTGAGTCACGCTGATGAAACGTGTCTGTTTCATTCATTTATTCACTATTTTTTTTTTCTTGTTTTGAGAGAATATTCGGTAACGCATGACAAAAAAAAATGTCACGTGAATCTTAGTTTGCGTTTTGATTTTTCAAGATATCGCAGATTTTAAGAATGTTGAGTGTCGGACAAAACTTGTGTTGTTTGCAATTTAATGTGGGCGTTAATTGGTTTTATGAAAATGTAGGTTTGAATTCTCCATCAAAGCACGTTGTGCCGGTTGTTGCGCAGGCTCCGCAACCGCAGGCTCTTCAACTTCAGCCACAGTTAGTTACACAGGTCAGTGACGCTTTGTTGAATTTTACAGATGCGTATCATCATGATTGTCGACTATGTCTAACATTTTGTTGTGTTTGAATGTTTTTCAGGTGAGCAGCCAGCAGTACGTTCCTGTATCAATGGTGGAACAGAGCGGGCGGCAGATGCTTCTCACAGTGAGTACAGTTGGACACCTCTTTAGTTAATAGATTAATTTTCCATTAAATTTAATTTTTTTCTTCCCAGAATGCCGTTCAATCGAGCTGGCCAGCGAATCGACAAGTTTTTGTGCCATCGTGGCAACAGTTGCCGCCTCAACGGGCGACCGCGCTTCAGCAACCAGTGCTAACGGCCGACGACACTTGGCGCCGATCACTACTCGTCGACGGGACGGCGTTACTACAGGAACAGCCCACCATGTTTTCCATGGTACGTAGCGACGCCCATGGATCCATTTCCAACCTTGAACGTTAGGCACGCCGTTCACGATGTTGTTGTTTTTTTTTTGCCAGGAATTACCCGAGGCAGCGGTTTACGATCCGTTGCGTGACCGCAATGCGCACGCACCCATCAACCCCGTCATGTCTCAGCAACCGTTGACGGCAGCGGCAGCCGCTGCGGCGACCTTGCAGCAGCCGTGGGGAGTGATGACGACGGCGCACACCGTCCGACAAGCATTGGGTACCATCCAGGCTCCGCTGAACTCGTTCAACAACAACGCAGTGACGTCGTCGAAGCGGACTCAGACATCGAAACAAAGGTGATTTGGATTTTATGAGCATTACATAGAATAGAATAGTGCGATGGATTTTGTTGAAATACTGAATTTATTGAGGATTAACAGTTACTCAATCCAAACTTTGCTGGACGTTTCGTTCAGGAACGAGAAAAAGGAAAGCAATTTACAACTGTCGCCGGTGAAGAAACGCGTCAAAGAAGGAACACCGCCGCAACACCAACATCATCATCAGCATCAGCATCAGCAGCAGCACCATCACCAACACCACAATTTGGGCTTGCGCAGCAACGTGACCCCGCCGTACGTCGGCATCAACTGGAACCAAGAGAATGGAATCATTCGGCAGAAGCACGGGTGCGTACAAGTTGCACCAACGTAACGTTCGACGCGTGGTGGTGGTGGTGGAGTGTCTTCTATATTAAATTGTTTTGTTTTTTTATCGAATCAGGAAAAACCGTCAAGTGCCGGTTCAACAACAGGAACAGCAGCGACAGACGATCGTCATCGCCGACACGCCGAGTCCTGCTGTCAGCATCATCACCATAAGTGATAGTTCCGATGAAGAGCGAGAATCTCCTAAGTGGTAATATTGTTGTTACTGATTTTAATATGAATTATCGCATTGAGAACGACGTTATATTTTTATGTATTGAAATATTGGTTTGGATATCTTTTTGTAGTTGCAAAGATAAGAATTGCACCGCTTGTAACGGTAATAAAATTAGTAAAGCTTGCTCCCTCAACAGTAACTGTCCGAGCGTGTTGAGCGTCACACCGCAAGAAGAAACGTACAGCGTACAGTCGACTCCCAAAGGTTCGTAGTTTCAAAATTGTTTTCACGTTCAACTCTTTATCAATAAAATTCACACGTTGGTGACTTGTTAGCCAACGGAAACAATGTCATGTTTGTTTGGTTTTCATCGACAGGTGCACACAACAACTTGTCACGGAAAAACGTCATCAGCTGCGTGACGGTGGCCGATTCGGATTCCGAAGGTCATTACAGTCCGATCAAAGCACTTCCCAGTTTCGGAGCAACTACAGCCATGGGGAAAGTCATCAAACCGGAACCCCAAAAAGATAATCACGTTTCTAGCACAAGGTACCGTCGTCGATGTCCTGTTGATGGTTTCATTTATTATTTTGTTTCTATTTGTTGTTGATGCGACGTTGTTGGGTTGTTTTTAGCTTTTGTTCGGTTCAGAACTATTCGGTCGGTGCGTATCAGAAGAAACGCTTGCTGGCGAAAGCGCACTCGTCGATGAACGGCCTTTCCAACGGCAGCGGTCCCGAATGCCTCTTGGCAACACCCAAGCAGGAGTCGCCCGAGTCGATCGGTAGCAACCACGTCGTCATGAGCGCCATGGCAACGGGAAGGAGCGACCACGAGCTGATGATGCACGGCTATCGGGGTCAAGTGTTGGAGAACGAACGACATGCCAAGTGCACGTCCTCACCCATGCGGACGAGGGACCAGGTGAGGGCGGAATCCTCGAATACTGTTGATTGGTGGTTGTGCCTTTTTGTCAATGCTTGTGTATTTTTGAAACTGCGATTGTAGCGGATGCTAGCAGCGCCAGTAGGGAACAACACCGGCAAGCAGTGGCCAACGTCCAACAATGTTCATTCGTCCAGCATGCGGCACGCCCAGCAAGTGACGTCGACTTCGAACTCTCACATCTCTCCTCAGCACCACCTCGGTCAGCCCTTATATCTGAACACGTCCGCCCATGCTGATCTTTACAGGTTTGCAACCCTTTCGTAGTTTCCCCGAATAAATAAATAAACGAAAACGATGCGGTTGGTGGGGGGTAGAAAACGTCATTGTCATTATCATTTCGTTTTTTGTTGTTTCAATTTTTTGTTTGGATTTGTATTTCTTTCAGAGAGTATCGTAGGCAGGCCGTGTACGTGACGTCGGGCCTGACGGGGCAGACCACTTACATCCCGGCGAGCCAGGCCCAGAAGTACGTTCTTTCGGGCCAGATGGCGCCGTTCTCGGCCGGAGCGCTCCCGCCTCCGGCTCACCACCAGAGCGCGAGGCCCGTTCAATACGCCGCGGCAGCGGCACATGCCGCCGCCGCCGCCCACCCGCTTCCAGCTCATATGCAACCAACGGTGCTGCAGTCGTTCCCCACCCATGCTCAAGTGGCTCCGCCTCCAGCTCCCCCGCCGCCGCCACCACCCTACAGTTACACGACGCTGAGTCCCACGAAACCGCCGCAGTATCCGCATCTCTACCAGATGTTCGGAGAGTGAAACCGGTGTTCGTCGTGCGAGATTTTTGTTTCCGCTGACGACCGTCGTTTCCCCCCCCCCCCTCTCTTCGGTGCTTAGATCATCATAATATTACCGCTTTGTGTGAAAAAGGTTTTTCTCGTCTTCGCCACCTTCGTATTCGATTCTAAATGATTTTCTTGTTTTTGCCGATTCTCGCTTGTAGGTGCGAAGGCTTTGTTGTTTTTTGTGGTTTACGCAAAATGGCTACGTGTTTGTGTCGTGGTTTTTTGTTTTTCTTTATTTTCAACATGAATTCAGCGGGAGAAGGCGGTTTCAGGACAAACGAATGTCCGGTGTCTCTTTTAAACGCTTCCATTCTTTGCCCCCCTTCCCTCCCCCTCTCGTTCATATATATAAAAGAAAATATTTTTTATTTTTTAGCTAAACATTTTTAAAATTTATTCCAAATTTTCTTTTTAAAATCAAGAATCAACATAGGATGAGATATATATATATACAGTATAGATATGAATTTTTTCTCCGTAATATTTTTTCGTTGACTCGTTTATCGCATGTCAATTATATCCATTTTTATTTTAGTTTTTGATTATTTTAAAGCATGGAGATATAAAAAATGGAGAGACTTTTAAACTAATCATAATCACAATTTTTAGCCCCCCCCCCCCCCAGTACTCAAATAACCTCATCTCGTTTGTGCTGGGAAAAAGTAAGGTGGTCTAGCACACAATTTAACCCTAAACCCTGTAAAACTAGGGTAGTTCCGACTGTGATATACAACACATATATAACTGTTATTAGGTAGAACTTTTTTTTCATCATGACTTTTTTTTTTTTAGCATTTCAAATTTCTTTCATGTTTTCATCCTCATCAAGTCCCCTGTTTACATTTTTTGTGTCTTTGAGTTTCATCTTTTTTTTCTTTTGATGATCCCTTTAGTTTTTATTTTTGTTCTTCGTCCATCATGACTTTTCTATATGAACTATATTAAGTTTTAGTAATGCAACAAACAATGTTTTCCTTCCTGGAATTGATTTTTGTTTTCTTTTTAGTTTTAAAGTGAAAAATGTTTTTGCATAGGCCATTGGCACACCCGAGCTTGGTTGTTGCCATCTTGCTGAAGTCTGGTGCTTTTATGCAGGATTGGAAAACATGACAAATGATAAATACAAATACACATACATACATAAATAAATAAATAAATAAATAAATAAATAAATAAATAAATACACACTTACAGAAATGAACGTAAGACAATGTACATGTACGAACTATGTTAGGTCATTTTTGTTTTTATTTTCAATTTTTATATTTTTAACTATTTAATGCTTTAATTTAATATGAAGCAACATGTAAGGGTTGAACAAACTTTTGAAACGTCTTGCGGAGAATGAAAATCGGTGGATATTCGTAAACGATCACAGCTTTTCTTTATACATGTTGCTATTCCATTTGCCGAATCAAACAAAATTGAGTTGGTATTGTTTTTGAGAAAGGTATTGGAAATGCTACAGTATTCGATGATGAAACCAATTTTATTTCAGTTTCATTCCCAATCGTGGTCACATAATTCTTTTGATTGGTTTTAGCATGGTTATTGATCTTGGCAATTTATTTAAATATTCAAAAGCGCTTTGCATATTTATTTTATCTTTAGTTTTAAAAATAATTTCTTTTCACAAATTGCAAAAAAAAAAAAGAAGAAAAAAAAGGTAAAAAAACAAAGGACCTACTTTTAATTTTAATTATACATATACATATATATATTTTTTGGAACAGTAATTATGCACCAAAATGTACACTTTGCTAAAATTGTTACGGCAGTTTGAGAAAAACATTTTTGCTATCCGCATTAGTTGTTGGGTTTTTTTGTCAACTCCATTCTAACTACACTTCTACATGCTCTGTGTAATAGTCAATTTTTTTTTCAACGCATGTTATGTAATTTTGTTTTTCTTTTCAAAATAACACCAAATTTCTTGCAAACATCAGGGATTAAAAAAAAAAACAAACAGACTAAATACAAAGAACTTTTCATTCCATGTAGATCGTACGGCCCAAGCATCGGACTAAACCCGATGCTTTGCCGTTTCTATATTCTCCAGTATGGTTACAGTTTTAAACATGTTTATATTCCTCACATGTGCCAGCTACAAAAGGTGTCAAAATTCTTCCCACCAAACACCACCACTCGCAGTCATTAACTAATATCGATTGCACGTTGCTTGTCATTTAACGGCACCTCCAAAGCTACTTGTTGTTTGAAATGTTCCTTTCCAATTTTGCTGCAAGTTCACAATCGATGCGTTTGAAATAGCAAATTTTTGTAGTTTTCTATTTTGAGAATGAAACAACCAAATTTTGGTTTATTAATAATGAAATTGATTTTTTTTATATTGTTCACTGGGAAAAACATTTTTAGGCACTTTATGCGGTGTTAACCTGAACACTTTTTTTTTCTTACCTATGGTGTTCATGAAACAATTGTTCGGAAAAAAATCTTTCCCAATCTAAAGATAAATTTTTAGCAGCAGGTGTAGCTGATTTAGAAGCTTTATTGTCCCGTGGATTCTAGTCATCTAATAGGATGATTACGTGGAACTCGTTTAGACTGATTTTAGAATGATATTAATAAGATGGTTTATTCAGTGAGTGAGTATGTCTCTTTCTGTTAGTTAGACCGTACTTTTTGTCTTTGGCTGCTGTGTAGTGCAAATCTGCGTTGTTAGATTTTGAGAGCATTATTTTTTAAAAAAAAAACAAGAAAACTTCAACTAAACGAAATGTTATAATTCTCTCAATGTTATAAAAAAAAAACTGATGTACTTAACATTAAAGAGTTGGTAACCGATACCTGATTACAAAATCACAAAATAGATGAAAATATGTTGCTATGTTCTAGAGATGATGTGCGTGACCAAATCATAAACTGCTTCGTCCATTTCAGGAAAATTTTTGTCGTCGCTACAACAATTAGCTGAACCTTGTGAATTTTTTCGTTGATGATAGAATCTCTTGTTGTGTGATGTACATTGCTTTTAAGTTACAGTATGGAAAAACTTCCCGTTGTTTTAATTTCTTTTTGTTTTTAATTTTTATTATTATTCAGTAAAATTCTGGCTGTGCCATTCATTGCGTTTTTCTCTTTGTGTGTTGATGCTTTAAGCAGAGAGTCGCTCGATTTCAATAGTCTGTATTGATGTAAATCATCTCAGTTTTTGTTGATTTTTTATCACTTGAAATATCCTACATGTTATTGATGAATTGTGCACTTCATGTTTTAGTTATTGATTATCATTTTCTTTACTATCTTCCTTTTTGTTTTGCAAAAAAAAAAAAAAAAGAAAAAATTGTGATATGCCTAAATTCTTGGTGGAAGGCAGGGAACATGTGAGGTTGTATTACATTTTAGTATTTGATGTAATTGATTTTATTTTTTATATCATGAGATTTTATTATGCAAATGAAATTTATATATGAAAAAAAAAGTGATCACTTTAGATAAACTACAGGCTGTTTATGTTAACCTTAGTTTTGTCGACAGGGCCACGCGGGGTCTTGTTGCAGCATTAAGTTAGCATTCACAGTCCAACTTAAAGAGTTCCCATTACCAGTGTTTAAAGCCATTGTAAATACCTAATAATAACAACAAAAAAAAGCAACATGAACAGCAAGAATGGAAATGGATATCGGAATATCTCCGTTTCAGTCATTGTTCATGAAAGCAAGTGCCTGTTGCAGGCTTTGAAAAATACAATGTGAATTTTGTTCAATAAAGTCAACCATTAAACTGACCTGCTGCAGTTTAGTTTCCATTATTTCTTTTTGATTGATAACTTTTACAGTATTCAACTAGCTCTTGCCTATTTAAGTTGGAGAGAATTTTGGGGCAAAAGTCCCTTCCTTCTAACCATGGTTAGGTGGGTGAGACCACTGTGTAGATTGAATTGCAGTATTTTTAACTTGTTAATGCTTAATGAAAGCAAAAAAATTAATTTGTAAACGTGTTTTGATGGTGGAGAGTTGGATGAAAGAGCTATGGTAGAGAAAGAATCATACTATTGATTACATTGAGCTGCAGTGCTATAGGTGGCTCTTGGCCGGATAACCAAAGAATACCATACTAATATATTACGAAGTGGCTACGTACACGGCGCCGTGTTTTTTAATCCGTTCACGGCAGTGCTCTCGGAGTCTGTATTTGGTT
>JAQIWH010001596.1:0-30426 GCA_034695005.1 Cryptops parisi
GTCAATACGTAGGCGTAATAGTACATAAGTCAAATAGATGCTGTTCGACCGATTCGAGCCGAATTTTATTTTTAATTTAATAATAATTTAATAATTTTAATTGAATATATAAATTCGAAATAAATTCGAATTAGAAAAATAATATTAGAGAATAATAAATTAGAAATTAACGAATTAGAAAAATAAATAAATTTTAATAAATTTTAATCCACAAATTACGTCATGACTACATTTTTGGGCAGCCATGTTTTTAAGTAAATTGGAAAATATTTTAACGGTTTTTTTACCATTTTACTGTCAGTGCGCATGCGTGGCGTCAGTGAAGAACTATTTCTAATATATCTAACCCAGAGACAGTTGATCTAACCTGCTAAACCTGTGTTTGCAGCTCAGCTCAAGAATTGTTTGTATATTTTCAAAAATCTCACCGTGTAAGGTAGGTCTATACTAATCATAATCTCACCGTGTTTCTTTTAATCTCTCAAGTAGATCAGTTACAGTTGTCTTTATAAAAAACGTATTTTTACAAAAAACGTGTTTTTTGGTATAAATGGCGTCGCCGTTTATAAGTTGGTACTCCGAACAATGGTCAAGTTTTAATTATTAATTTTAATTAATTGAAAATTAATTGAATATTTAATTGAAAATTAAAATTAATTTAAATCCAAGTAAGCCATTCATGCTTTTAATAATTAATATATTAATATTAATTAACAATTAAGAATGGTCAAGTTTAAATTATTAATTTTAATTATCATTTTAATATTTTTAATTTAATAATAATTTAATAATTTTAATTGAATATATAAATTCGAAATAAATTCGAATTAGAAAAATAATATTAGAGAATAATAAATTAGAAATTAACGAATTAGAAAAATAAATAAATTTTAATAAATTTTAATCCACAAATTACGTCATGACTACATTTTTGGGCAGCCATGTTTTTAAGTAAATTGGAAAATATTTTAACGGTTTTTTTACCATTTTACTGTCAGTGTAAGTAGATTCATTTTAATTATATCAATCTTTTTAATCTTGCTCACTCTGTTCATGTGGATGCCATTTGTAGTTTCCGAAGTCAAGTCTTAACCTATCCTAAACTGAACTATGCTTTACATCTTAATTTTATAGGAGTAACGAGAATGCAGATATCATCGTCCGCATTGTATGCATCAACGACAAGAACGTCAAGATGCTGATGCCAGTGTGCACCTGCAGAGTGTGCTTAGTGGATGCAACCCACTTTAAAAAGCATGCAGCAACATGGAGGGAGGGTTCCACGTACCTTGCTGTGGGCAGCTTATTGCTGGCAAACGTCTCTCCACCTCATTATGTTAACACTTTTTTAAATATAATGAGCTTAATATAATGAAAACTTTCATCAATGAATTTTTTGCTTTTAAAAATGTCATTCTCTAAACGGTTCAATGACGGTTCAAATGTACATTTGACATATGTACAATTGCCATAACAATAAATGCATTGGGGGTTAGAAATACATTTTTTTGTCAAACACCACCGATTGACTTTGCCCTATATATTTAAATTTATTTATTCCACTATTTGTCGTTACACTTATGACACTGGCTTTCGTTGTCACCCTATGTAAGTATTAATGTTCAAGTAAATTAGAAAATCTATTTTTAACTAGCGCCCGTGCTTCTGCACGGGGTGACCTCTAGTATATATATATATATATATATATATATATATACATACACACATTATAAAAAAAATTCAGCACGAATTTTTCCACAAGACGAAAGATATATTGGAGGGCGAGAGAAAAGTGAATCAGCACGCCTGCTGCAATTTCTCTGCAAAGTTGAGTCGTTGCTTTTGAAGGAAGAGGAGAACCCCGTGGAAAATATATATATATATATATATATAAAAAAAATATTAAAAAAATAAAAAAAATACCGCAGATAGCGAAAAACCCGTACAAAACCAACAGAAACCCCCAGTGTTAAAAAAAAATAAAACATGACGAAAAAAAAAAGTGGATGTGAGAAAGAAAAAGATGAAAGTAAGAAGACGATGAAGAAGAAAATAAGCGCTGGTCACTCTCTCTCTCTCTACAACGTGGCGCTTTTCTAAAGAAAATGAAGAGTATGGTGCTCTTCCCAACTTCGCCATTTCCATTGGAATGACTTTATTTTCAACGAGTGATTTTTTTTTCACCCTTATACAACTACCTTCTCTTCTGGTCGTATTTTTTCTTGCTACTCTTTTCTTACCATTGGCAATGAACATCAGTAGGCATCGACAGTGAAACGACTAGGGATCCGGTAATAGGCACATCCGTCATGTGGCAGATGTCGGCGAGATCGTCGCTTCGACTCTGACAGTTAACACATAAGGCACCAAAGGAAAAGGGGATCTCACTTTTCTGTGTGACACCGAGAAATATTGTCTATGAACATCCAGATACTCTTTTCTCTACTACTTCGGTACTACGTTTCTTCGTAAAGGTCCCTGGGCCAAAATTAAACCCAAAGAAAAAGGGGGAAAATGTACCCTGTCTTTTTGGAGAAAATGGGTACCAAGTTCCAATAAACTAAGTCTTGACACAAGAATGTTTTAAACGTAAAATGTACAATTTTATAAGATTGGGTAATCAATTACGACAATTGTGAAGGGTGTATTGGAAGCCAATGTGATATTGAAAAATCATATTACATTAAGAACGTCCGATTCAAGAAGAATGTTTCGCAGCATTGCGGTATTTTGACTTTAATTTTGGATTCTAATTTATATATTCGTTATCCAGAATGTAGAATTTTATAAGATAAAATGTACAATAATCAAATGCTACATTTAAAGAGCTCCGGGCAATATAGTGATAAACCACGACTTTTGCAAAAAATGACATTTTTACATCAAAGTCTCCATCAGTACAATTTCTAGCTTTTTGGTTTAGCAAAAAAGCTGACGTCACATTTGTCCATAAATTGTTTCACTTGCCACACCAAACGTGTGTCAGGCGATCTTTACAGTATTACGATGCTATTATAATCTTATTAAAATTTTGGATTGTGAAATAAGAATAGTTGCAGTATATTCTGTAGTTTCGCAATATTATTTCATGTAATGACAATAATACAGTAGGTTACAGTAGTTCTAATCTAGTGTTTAGTTTTTTGTATTACTGTAATTTCTGAAGAAAAATCTACATTGTTGATTGTTATCTACTAAAAATTAGAGTAATGCGAAAATATTTCATCAACCGTAAAATCCATTTACAAAGACATTTTCTACATTATCACCATCATCATGTTCAAAAACTTTAATAGTCTGTAAAAAAAATGCAGTTACCGAAAGTAAATGAAGCCATTAATTAATTACAATATCATCGGCCAACTCACTTTTTAAAAAAATACATATCTACCAACAAATTACTCATGATTATTCTATCAGTATAAATAATTTTTAAACAAAAATTAAAAATAAGAAACATCACTTACGTACATTTCATACAGAAGTAACTTACATAACCTGAACATAATCTATTCGAAAAAAATAAAATGAATTAAACAAGAAGAGGATGTACCGTAGTGTAAATGCTTCCGGAATCCACCAAAGGAAGAAGAGGAAAAAAATGAGGGAAATTAAAATAAATACAAGTTCACGTAGCAAGTTGGCATTTTCGTCTCATTAAAATTTCACTAATTGAATAAAAGTCGGTGATTAGAAAAACTTCATGTATTACTACCACCACTATTACTACTAGCCCATCGTTGTTATTTCAGCGCTTGCTTCGTTTGCGCAAATAATTTATTATAATCGCGGTCGAGGAGAGGGCTCGTTGCTTCCCCTCCTGGAGTTTTAATCATGGTGGAAGATGAAAACGAACAAGTAGACCAAGAAGATGAAGAAGAAGACGAAGAAGAAGAAGCACCAGCACCCGAGCATATTTAATTCATGCTCAACGCGTTGCCATAGCCTAGAACGTAGTCGAGCAATATTTCTTCTCGTCGTCTACTCACGACCATCATCATCATTTTCTACCTGCGAATGCTTCCCCTTTTCCTTGCACGTGGGCGACATGTAAATATTTTTACCACCCACCCTCTATAAATACTACTCGTAATGAATGGACGTTCCTAAAGAGGAGACATAAAAAACAGTTTTTTGTTTTTTTTCATCTAGCAACTACGACGCGTGGATCGTGAATTTACGTCTTTACACTCGCTTAATTATCCGAGAAAAAACTACAAACTTTTTTAAAACTAAAAAATAAAAGGGTGTTCTTTTTGTACTCTATATATTAAGCTTAACTTCACTTACGAGTGAGTGAGTTTGTGAGTAATTTTTTGGAGGTGAGTGAGCTGGGAACAAAACTATACTGTCATCTACAGTAGTTTATAAGAATATACTGTATAGTCCGATAAACCAAACAACGCATAAAAAGAGAACTGCATAAATCCTTCGCATAAATCAAAAACTGCATAAGTCTATTGTAAAAAAAAATCGCATAAAAAATCGTATATTTTCTCGCATACAACAAACATGTAAAACTACTAACTTGTTTTGTATGTGTACAAAATGCAGATAAAAGTCTACATTATGCTACGGGTTACCTTCTGTGTTAATTTCGCACAAATCGAAAATTTCACACTAAATTTAACGAGCTAATAGGCAGGAAAATATAAATAAATCGCATAATAGCAAATATTCTCGTATATACATGCTTTTTCTGTTATTCTTCTCCTCGTATATAAGAAACTAATATTAGAAACTCCCCATTGAACAATAACACCAAGTATTTCTCTCTATTTATTTAACTTTCTGTGCCTCTTTCCGTGGAACAATGTTTCCAAGACAATAACTAAAAACAAACGTAACCATAACATGACATAATAAACGAGTTACCATACCAACACAAACATAAGCAATAACTAATGACATAAAGTAAACATAAAACATCAACCGACGAACGTCCCGAAGTAAGATGAAGTGAAACAATAAATGACTGTAACGAATGTTGCGAAGCAACATGAATTAAATCAATAAAATAGGTTTATGTATGAATTAAATCAATTGCCTCAAGTCATTGTTGACGGGCTACGACTCGTGTATCTAAGAAACTCGGTGCGAAATTCACACAAAAAAAATGCATCACTTTATAATGAAGAATTAAAAGAAAAATAATTTTTCATGTCATGACTAAACAACAAGCTCAAAGAGAGAAAACGAGACGAACAACATCATCTCTTCACAAGTTTCGCCAACTAACTAGCAAAACGAAGGCGAAAAATGACAAAACGCAACAACTAGTTACAAATTAAGCAACACAAAATTCTGGCACAACTTTACAAATGTGGTAAGAAAAACCGATACGTGAGTAACACGAGTCATTAATCACTTTGAGAAGCAACCCTTATCAAAAGGGCCTCCTGAGGGTGTGGCTTGACACGCAGGTTAGGTGTGTTTCTAAACAACTCGCGAATCACACAACAACTTTTGAAGAAAAATCTTTAATTTATTTTTCCCCCAAAACTAGCAATTCCTCTTGTGTGGCAGTCGCCATTAGAGTGGAAAAATAATCTCATTGTTTTCTCATTACTTTCTTAATTAACTCCGACGCAATTATTTTCCTCTTCTTGTCTGCTGTGAGACGGTATTTTTTTTTATCATTTTTGCGCAGTATATTTTTCATTTTCACAACATTAAAAAAAAGTGTACAGACAACACAAAAATAACATTAAAAAAAACGCGTACACAGCTTGCAACTTTTTTGTGCCATTTATTTATTTATTTTTTATATTTTTTGTGGACTTTTTTTTTTTAATATATTGAATAAATATATATTTTTGAAGTCGTAAATTATTCCATCTCAAAAGTGATCACACGCGTTTTTCAGTTGAGATAAAACTAATAAAATTGTTTTCATTCCAACACACAGTTGTGTTACAGCGATAAAACGTCGTTGACTTTATTTACGTCACAAAAAAAATAAAGGAGGACGACCCTTTTGTGTGGTCATTGATGCTCAAAAAAATAAAAATACTTTTCAAGTGAGAAAAATCAGTAAACTGGAAAACCTTCTTCGACAATAAAAGTGAACTGCAACAACAGTAGCAATCGATAATCGCGCTTAAAATCGATGTTTGTCCTATAACGATTCATTTTTATTTTAATTTCATTTTAAATTGCTTGACATAACTTGGCACATCCATCAGTTATTATGTTAGTTTTCAGTCAATATTAACCATTTCCGTTGAAAATAACTTGCAATAAATATAAACATCCAAATCTGTGATTAACGCTTGAAATCCACGAAGGTACATCATAACAACGTCAGTGTAAACAATACATGCTCTTCAGTATGTTACCATAACAACACAAATGTTAACAGTAATGAATTAACTTTAACTAATAATATAACAATGATATTCAATCAATAATGTTCATTTGAAGGGCTCGGTGCAGTAACCGGTCAGCTCCAATTTTTGCCACACGTGGTGTTACTTTTTCTCAAAACAGCTGGTTCATATCGTGATACTATTTTAGACAATCCTTTTTTAAATTTTGTTTATTGTTTACCAACCTCTGTTATTATACGTTTCATCTGTGTCAATTACGTGTGATATAAAAAATAAAACTGATCTGAATATACTTTCTTTATGAATTTCAAAATTGAAGCTGACCCCGTTACTGCACCGAGCCCTTCAATTTAAAAGTTGGGTAGAAAAACGGCGTAAATTTACTTACGTCGAATCCTTAAAATGCATATATATATATATTGAATCGAGACCAGTCTGTAGCATAAAGACATTGGGTTGCCTATAATTTGCACTTTCGGACTTTTTGGAGCAAGAGTATGGAACGCGCGACTATCTAATCTGAAATTCGCGTGAATCGCGTAATCGCGTAAATCTGAAGTTTTTTTTTGGTTTCTTTCTTTTTGTCGTTTCATTTCCTGGTTGTTGACTTACTTGCTTCCCTTCCAAAACAATAAAAAAGATACTGATCTTTGGGAAAACGGAATGAATGCATTTATAAATTAGCACGATATTTGGAATAACGAAGTAATTGCATTTCTAAATCAATCTGTAACTTGTAGCGTAAACTAAAGTTAACAGATTTTTGCAAAACTTGTTTATTTTATTTTTATAAATATACATTTGACAAGAATTTTTTTTTAATCTTAAATTTGAAGGTGTCAGAAGTTTATGCCGCGTTTTTCAAACTATATTTATGCCGTTATTCCACCCAACTCCTCAATCGTTCTTCAATGAACAATGACTTACTAGTTTGAAATAGCAGCTAATTATTTGAGTTAATGAAATTCAATTCACCTATTGATGCACAAACTAATGTCGCAATTCCTAAGTATTTAAGCTATTTAATAAAATTCTCCTGCATAATGGTAGTATAAAAAAAAAACAATTTAACATCAATTTAGAAAGTTTGGTTTACTAGCTACACATATCTATAGAAAAACCAGATCCTATTATAAAGCATCGTAACCAATCTTATTTTTTTATCGTTATAGAACCAGACAGGTGACGTTCAGAATAATAATAAAAAAATATCGTGAAAACTCCATTTCCCTCCTCAAAAAAAGGGATATTAAAAAAATAGATCCTTTATACGACCCTTTAAATTTCCTTACAACTCACTCATTTACCTCCAATGAGGTAGAAGGTGCCTCAAACTGAAATAGCTTCGCACCATTTTCCTCAGTCGCCAGTGTGGACGTCCAGGTGACGTCCATAAAATGTAACAGTAACGACCTCCATAAACTGAACTTTCACAGGGAGCCAAGAACAAATCATCGATGTTCACTTTGGCCTCTCGTCGTATCCCAGGTAATGGGAACGTTTTAGAACTCCTAACCATCATCCCCTTCGGTGGCACGATGACGTACATTACATCCTTCCACTTTCCCTTCTCACTTTTCCAAACTGGAACTAAAATCTAATAACTTAGGAATATTGAGAGGAACCAAAAAGAAAGAAAAAAGGGTTAAGAAAAGAAAGTAGGTTCGAAACGCGACAAAAGGTAGACATCACTCTCTTTAGTCTTTTCGAGCATATACTATATCGAACGATGAAAATTGGAAAAAGAGAGAGAGGAGGTTGGAAAATTAGTCCTTGTTTCAAAAATTAATTTTCTGGCCCCTTTGGGAGGTCAAACGTTATCAGAGTTGAAGTAGTAGTAGAAGTAGAAGAAGAAAGAGAAGAAACCAAGTTGTTGTTGTTGCGTTTTAATAGAAATCGATGCAAACGTTGGTTAAGTTTTGCACGAACACTTTCCTAGGGTTTCGGCCTTTCTTTCAACGGACTTAATTAAACTCCTCTTTTGCAACAAAATCGTTGTGAACTTCAAACTTAAGCTGAAAATAGTCTACCTGGATACAGTAAAAAAATCTATTCATCCGCGAAAATTCGTTTTACATGAATCTCTTGAAACGGAGTAGTTCCCTCGTAAAACAAAGATTAACTTACTTGTAATGTAGACATATACAGTATATTTGAAATATTTAATTATACTCAAATAAATACTTGAAAACGTATACTGTATTCGTAAACTGTCCATAGCATTCAATATCATTTCACATCTTTCCCTGTTATCTTATAATGTAAATGGAAACTTTAATAGTACTTTATACACTTTGCATGTTATACAAAAATACCAAAATAAAAGTTAATTCTCAATTTTTTATTATTATTATTATTATTTTTATTATACAGTTCTCAGGGACCAAGAGCAATAATTCCAGACAAAATATGTTAACGACATAACATAGAATCAAAATTAGGTAATTAGATAATTTCGTCTTAAGCGAAATCTTATTAACCTTAAGTTTCAGTGTATTTTTGGATCTTTAATATTAAACGACCTCGCAAAGTAACCGGAAAGTTGCCCTTACGTCAACTTAGTCTGTATAATTTATACAGTAGTATTGAAGATTTCAAATTAAAACAAGAGTTAGGCAAGAGTCAAGTTTTCTAGAAATGTGACCCTTCATTTTTAAACCAATGTGATTTTTGAAGCATTGAAAGCATTATCATACCAAGTTAAGATTTCTTGTGATACTTGCAAAGGCTCTAAAGTCGGATTGAAAAGTAATCTAGTCCTTCTTTAAACATCGTCGCCGGCGTGACAAAATAGCGTAACGTGAAATTCTATTTGTCGTGAAAATTCCTTCCACTATCTCGTTTCCATCTATAATAACAAAAATGAAATTTGGCCTTAGCTCAAAACGAAATATCACTACACGAATCCATTTTTGTATTTATGTATTAAATCTTTTCCCATCCGTTACAAAACGACAAGAAAAAAATTTCTCAAAAACTCTTATCGAGATATAGTCAAAAAGAAAAAATACAATTTTTTCTGGAAAGGAGCCACCTACTGTATCAATTTCTGTGACATTTTATCAAAAAACGTAAAAAAAAATAAATTTTCAAAGCGAATTGAAAAGAAAAAAAATCGTACATCTGGCGGAATACGATGGATATCATTTTTCTTGATATCCAGAAAATGTCAGTACATCAAAAGTGTGAAGAAAAGTAAATACAAGAAAGAAGCACACAAAAAAAAAATCACCGTGAAATCGATTCCGTCCTGTGAATAGAATTTCTATAATACCACGAAAACTAGCAAAACCGTCCATTCTGTTAAATTGGGGATAGACATGAAACGCAGAATATCCCTTCATAAAATAGTCAGAGAGAAGAAGAGACAATTACTACTACTACTACTACTGGCACCACTACTACGAGTAGTAGTACCAAGTGCGTGTTTGCAGCACATCTTCGCTTAGCATCTAATCTCCGGTGACAATCCTTTAACGAGCCACAGCATTCACGTCGAGCTTTTCGCCAGTCTTTTAAAAATGGGTTAAACGAGCTCTGCGCCCTTTCATTTCCGTTTCCTCCTCACAATCAACAGCAAGTTCGGTCGAATAACTTCCGGCGCATTCTCCTCCACTTTGCCATTTTGCATCCTCAACAAGATTGCAACTGATGAGAACATATTCGTCTGCTAACAAAAGAACTCTGGGATATGTCTTTTTTCTTCTTCTTCAGCTGCTGCTGTTTGTTAGTTACAACACATCATGTTACTAAAATGGACCATCTTTCAACCTCTATTAAACTAACGCGTAAAAATACACTATTGCCAACATTTTATTGCTCGGGTGCCAACTCGATCTTCAAAACATTTCCAAATAATTACAAATTGAATACCCAACGACGATCTTAAAAACTCATATAGTATCTTACGATCATAACAAAGTTTTAAAAAGGCGTATACTGTAGTTACAGTACATCCTAGGATTGTAACACGAGGTTTACGTTGTTTGAACCATCTCAAATAGGCATAAACCAACTTGAATGATACTTTTCCGTTTGCCGAGAGGCACTGGTGATGACCTTAGTGGCTTTTTGTATAATTGTTAGCTAACCCAACCTGCTCACTATGGGTATAACTCTCAGCTTAAACACAATAAAACACGTACATCAATTTTTAAGTATACTGTCATATACAGATATAATCCTACTGTATGTACATACAAAATGCCGACTGGACAAAACCGCATAACAGCAAAATTTTCTAGCCTATAACAAGCAACAAGGAAGATTTTTCTCGCCAATCATTAGCAAAATCGCTTATAAAAAACCGCATAAATCGATAATTTTCTGTACACTACTTTGATTTTAAACATTATTTTGGAAATAGATGTTCATTTTGTAATTTATATCCATTGTAGCCTACTGTACTTTGTATTTTATTTTGTTTTTCATTTTGTACTTTTGTACTATTTGTCGCTTTCGTCCGTAAAATAAAATAAAATAATACAATCTAAAAAATCCATTTATGATTTCTGCAATTGTCGATTTATTTATTTATAAATGCGATTTTTTTTTACATTTGTGATTTTTTATTTATGCAAAAAAAAATCATTCGGTTCTCGTTTTATGCGTTTTTTTGGTACGTCGGACTATACAGTACATTTTCTAGTGGCAGTATACGTTCAATTCCCAGGTCACTCACAAACTAATTCACTCACAAATGAAGTTAATATAAAGAATTTAAAAAGCAATTAGCAACATATCGAGTCATACAAATAGTATTAGCCACTAACGCTGTGCCTCTCGGCAAACGGAAAAGTACTAAATTCCTTTATTATTGTGGGTTTTTCTTTCATTGTTACTTGAACAGTTGAAGCACAGTAGCCTAATCACTTCAAAAGTCATTCAGACTTTCAATTTTACTTTGCTGTATTCACAGCTTTTCTCAACCCAAAATGTTTTATTGTTACCATGACAATGACCACTTGTTCTCGAAACAAGGTGATTGAAAACATAAAAAGAAATAAGAGAAAAATTGCAGTAATCTGGACCTAAACGTTGCAGAGTCGAAAAATTCAAATGTTAAGTGACGTCCATTTGAATATCCTAACTTGGTTCAGCCCGAAAAAGTAATGTTCTATATAATATACCCAACTACGCAGTAGTAGCGAACAGTCAATATCGATTTTCTGACGGATTGTGTGAATTCTATTCATTCCATTTCGTAAATAAAATGAACATCAAACAATACCCTCGCTCGTTTTTCAACCCGCCCCCTTCACACCCTATTAAATCAGGAACAAAATAAAACATAAAATTAGGTCACGTTTAAAAATTTCATTCGCCACCACCGTCGTCGTCGTCGTTATGATACTATTGCATTTCAAACCCGCCAGTTTCTCTTCTATTTATTATTTTTTTTCCATATTTTTCATCTGGTTCGGTGAGACTTTTTTTTTCTTCTTTTCGAATCCGCGTCGTCGTCGTAATGAAAGCGACAACACAGACAATGAAGTCTATACGATCGGTATGCGCGACACAAATGAGCGACGACGCCATCTTGCAGCGAGCACTAACGGTTGACAGTTCTAAATTGAATCGCGGGGAGTTCACTGAGGTGGCAATTTCGATGAATTTTTTTTGCCTCTCTTTTTTTTTTTATTTTACCTCTTTTCTTTTACCCCCCTCACTTCTAAATGTTAAAGAAAGCGAGTTCATTACGAAAAAGAAAACGCAGTGAAAGAAGAAAAAAAAAGAACATACACACCAAAAAAGACGAAACCCGAAAGAGAGGGTGGAACGTAAAAAAGGAAAAAATTGGAGGCAGACGCAAGAAAATGGAAAAGAGAAATGGGATTTTCATGGTTTGAGATGGCGTGCCTTAGTTTCGGTTACAGTGCTCGTTAGCGCTGTGATTATTTGCATTTCTATTAGAGAATTCTCTCGTCTTCGTAGCCACAAGAAACGAAGAAGAAGAAGAAGAAAAATGTTCGCTTTCTTGCTCCCACCTAAAATAGCAATGTTTAAAGCTAAAGAAACATGACGTCAAATCAGAGTCTAAACACAATTAGCTAACGGTCGGATGAAGCTAACGATGAAAACAAGCCTATTCGCGAATATTGTTGACATAAGAACAGAGAAAATACTGCATCGTGTTTATTATTCTCAAACACCGACATTTTAATAATGTTATGCAGTAGGTTTTTGATACAGTAGGTTCTGCATACAGTAGATCCTTGTTTAGTTCGGCTAATTTGGACAAGCGTTTTAACGGTTTCATTTTTCCGATATCAAATACATTTTAAAATGATATGTTTTAACAAGTATAAAGTTTTGAGTTTTTTTTGTGAACATATAAATATAACACATATAAATATAACCCAGTATTATATAAACCATAACAACAAGTGGTAGCAGAGCGTGGTTCCGATCCACGGACCTCTACAATAAACCGTAATAAAAAATAGACGGCTCGGCTACGTTCTGTGAAAAAGTCGCATGAATTTTTAAACGAATATTTCAAAATTTCCATAAAATAAAAAAATTAAATTAAAACTGCTTAATTCAATCGTGAGGGCCAGCATTTGCAGTACATGTGACGTACACATTGTGAAAAGAAAGTACAGCTGCAAAAGCGTTCAGTCTCTTGTGCACCATTGCACAAAATTGCATAATAGCGGAATTTTCTCTCGTATAACGTGCATCCAGGAAAATTTTTCTCGTCACATAGTAGCAAAATCCATACATATATGCGAGTTGATTTCAAATCGCATAAATATGAAACTCGCATAAATCGAGGTCTTCTTGTACATAGAAAATGATAGTTCAAGATAGAGCATTTTAAATTTTCAGTTATTTCTCCATTACACAAGTTCATTCAATATATGTTGGTACAACACACTTTAAAACCCTTGAGCTAGGCTACTCTTTCCGAAAATGGATGCAACTCGATGAAACCTGGAGGGTCCAAAGAATCGGTCACGACAACGCGGTTTAAGGCTAGTTTTCCCTTTCAATTTAGTCCGTTTTGTTAAGGTGCAAAATTGAGTTGAGGGGAAGTTTAACACCAAACACTTAATTCGATAGGCTTCCGATTTTGCTTAACACATCAGACCGCGTTCCTGTTAAGCTTAAGTGGCGACCACCATGCCACACAATGTCCTCGGCGTGAGTCTGGCCACTCGCCAATCCTCTTCACAACACACACACATACACAACAGTCGAATGAAAGAAATTAATTAGCTGCAACTGCATCGATTTTTTTTTCTTTTCTTTCTTCTTCTTCTTCCTTTTATTTTTTTTCCTCCTTCTTTTCCTTCCTCTCGAAGTCTCTCAACTCGTTTTGTGTGTCTTTTCCACTGCAACTACTAGCACTAGTACATGGTTCTTTTTGCTTTTGCACCGCATGAAACCGCAAACGACCAAAGGCAAGGGGCGTCAGAAACCATTAAAGCCAAAGGGAAACGAGTGGAACCGTTCGTCTCGCTGGTTTAATTCCTGTTTCGTAGCGGTTGGTGTGGCTATTGCCCCAACTCCAAATCAATCGAAGAAGCACCGTTTAGTCGCCGCTTAACTCTTCCCGTTCACGACAAAATCGACGACAATTAAAAGCTACCGATCGTTCCAATGCCGCTAGCACGATCAACTAATAATAACGCTCCATTCGTTCGCAAAACCTCTTATCCGTCATATTACGAAACGCGCCTCGTGACGATAAAGGATGAGCATCATCCAACTACGCAGCCTCCGAAACTATTATTATTGAACTTCGTAGTTAAAGAAAACTTGTTTTTAATATTTTAGTTAAAAAGTAACGAAATAGCTACATGTGTGTAGATAACCCAAGATTATTTGACACTCGTTCTAATGGCACATAAAGATCTCCCTACTAAAATAAGTACGATTCCATACAATTATTTGTATAACAAATGTGTTGTTACTTTCATACACTTCAAAAATACATTATTCTTCACTTAATACATGGAAATTTTATTTTGTTGTTTTGTTCCTATGGAACGTGAGAGGTTTTACATGAAAAAAATAAAATAATCAAGTGAATCAGTGCAGCGTCAACGAAAGAAAACAAATGATGGTATATAGCTCGTTTATCCGGTACTATCGTTTCAACGTAACGGTAGTGCAATTGAGTGAATTATTTTAGTTTCTAATGCAAAACAATTGCCTCGTATCTGTCATGTTACGAAACGCGACTGTTGGTGATAAAGAAGAACCTCATCTATTGTAACTACGCAGCTTCCGATTCTATTTTTGAACTTAGTTAAAGTTCAAAGTTATAGTTAAAGACAAGTTGATTAAAATTATTTTTAACAGAAACTTTAACTGCACGAGATGATGTTGTAAACTACGTACATTACCGTGAACGACCTGTACGTATAATCGTCGAATAATAATGTCGGTGCAAAATACAATTACAGAAGTGTTATAATTACAATCCAATAATCTCAAACACATACATACAAAAATCATCAAAAAATAAAAAGAATCCAATTTTGCTATTTTAGATATACAATGAATCTATTTTTGTTAGATGTAGTCGAGTTATCTTGACATACAACAGAAATCGTTCAATTTCAACCTAACGGTGAATTCAAAACAAAACGAAAAATCAATATAAAAGTAAAGAATAAGTAACAGTTCGTAAAATCCAAACCGTAGAATGATTCATGACCCAATGTGCTGAAATGTTTAGTTTTTGACTTTCCAAATGGTGAATCGATTAATTCCAATTCGTGCCAATGCTTCATTGAAACCCAAAATGGCGAAGAGAGAAAGAAGCTGGTGACTTAATTAAAATCCTAACACACACACACGCACACACACACACATCCACACAGAGAGAGAGAGAGCAGATGCAACTCTTTTTCTTTTTCCTTAGTAATCGCATCTTAATTAAGCAAATGAAGAAAACCTTGTTAAAAGTAAAACAAAAGCGAAAACAAAACAAAAGCCAAAACACGACAGCTAATTTTTTTTTTTTGAAAAACTGTTTACTTCGATAACTAATCAATACGCAGCATCATATAAAAAAATAAAACTCTAACGAAAAGAGCAACTAGTATTAAGTATATAGAGAAAAATTGGAGGATTGCGTTTCGAAAGGAGATTGGGACCATGGGTTGTGAATGCAACCTGCAGAAGAAGAAGAAGAGGGAGAAGAAGGAGGAAAAAGCCACCCACCAACATCAGGTAGTGATGCGTAATCAGCTCGGTGGATAGTAGTATTAGTGGTGGAAGAGATGGAAAGTGGAAGGATGGAAGAAGGGTAAGTTGAGGAGGGGGATAAAAAGGGAGAGGGGTATGAAAGAAGAAGAAGAAGAAGGTGAAGGAATGGGCAGGAGACAGGCAACGCCACCAATGATGAGATCCTGTCTCCTTGACAACCCCATTGGAGCAACAGTAATCGATTGTGCGACAGCTCACTATAGAGCGGATGGGTTCTGGCAAGGGGTAATTTAAGTCACGCTGATGGGCATTGTCGCGTTAATCGAAACGGGAACCCAGACCCCGACGACGAGGCACTAATTAATGCCACGTTCGTCGCAATGACCCAACGGAAAAGTAAGAGAAGAAAAGAGATACTACCACTACTACTATACTACCAAGAATAACAACAACAACAACAACTACCCTAAAAGTGAACACACCAAACAGCATCTAATCTAAAAGACACACTCTTTGAGTGAAATCAGCTATCATTTGAAACTTTCCCCTCTGGTGATGGGGTTTACGTTCCAGAATGCCAGCGAGTACCATCACCACTTTCATCATTATCATCATCATCATCATCATCATCGTCGTCGTCGTCATGTCTACCCCTAAGGGATGTTGAGTGTGAGGGTTGGTGGGAGAGAAAAAAGAAGAGAAGATAAAAGCACCGAGGCGAAACTGACCTTCCAAATGATAACGTGCCATTGATGCCTGGTTCCACAACGATCAGCAAATAAGACTAGATAGGTTTCTCTCTCTCTCTCTCTCTCTCTTTTTTCTTCGGGGTAAGGGTATGGGTGTAGAAGGGAAATTGTGTGAGTGTTCGGGATTAAATTTCCTTCTTCATATCCTGTGGCGGCACATTGGGAACGAAACGATAGAACGAAAAAGAGAGAAGAAAAAAAAATACCGAATGCGAAGAATGCTAGGTATTCGAAATCCAGTAAAACGACAGAAATAGTTGTTGCACCCAGTGTCGTGATGGTCGAAATAAAGTTAACCCTCAACCTAACAAATTCACCATTTTGTTGGATGACGACTGAGAGAAAGAAAAAAAAAGCCACAAAAAATAGATTCTGGCAAAAACAAAATGAGATTTTTGAACTTGCGCAATAAAAAATATACAACAAAAACAAACCACAAAATATATATAAAAAAAACACAAGACTCGTAAACGCGAATTCAACAAAGTGCACACGGAAAACAAAAGAATAAAACACAATGAAGGCTGATTAAATTCTACGTCAAATCAGTAGAACAGTAGTGAATTTGTAAATCTAACCTATCCTAAACCAAACCATAGATTTACTTTGGCAAACCAAAATTTAACATACAGGGTGTTTGTGCGGGAAGTGCTGCTTTTCAATTCGTTTTAACTTTGTGACCGTGATGGTATATAAAACACAACTACAGTCGATCGCTGTGTGAAATGTAGGAGTTTTTGCAAATGGCGTCGTTGTGGCTTCGAACAACTTTAACAGTTATAACGACTGCTTCTATGTATTTTCGACTCTTCCTTTAACTTGCATTAACTGTTAGGTTCACGGTTCAGCACGGTGCTTCAACCAAATGTTGTATATAAGTGTTGCAGTGTTGTTGTACACAACATTTTCGCACTTTCATTTTTTGCACTATACTTCACAGAATGACGGACACTTTCAGCACTTTATGTAATGATAAGTAATTCTCCCACTGTTATACAGTAGAATCCGGTTAATATAATCACGGTTAAAGTTTTCAATCGGCTATCGTTGTCATAATCAGTCGGTCTCAAAACACTGTTTCTTTATCCATTGTTCAATGTTATCAGCCGGCTATTGTAATTCAAAAGCACCAGTCGCAAAGTAATCATAAAAACAGGATTCTATTATTTTATTATTTACACGTAATTATGTCACTGTTGTAAGTTGATTAAACAATCTATTTGAAATATGGTACATCTCACGCAAACACCTATTGTATTTGAACCTAACTTGTCCCAATTTGAAACCAAACATTTTGTTCGTAAGTTGTCAATTTGCTGGCCATGTTTGGAAAAAAAACCATAAAGATTTCTAGTACAATTATCACAAATTAGTCGGTGTTGCTAGGAGTATTATTTAAAACAACAGATTTATTTTTTATAATTCATATTATACATTTATAGAATATTTTTTTAATGTTTAATATTAAACAATATTCTTTGGATAAGTTTTTAATTAGCACATCATTACGTTACTGAATATACAGTATAAATTCGTCTATTTAATTAACAAATTTTTCTTCACTTAAAATATGCATAAAGAATCGTAAAATGATTATAAGTTAATACCTACCATCACAATATTTTAATGAATCTTATAACATAGGTTTAAATATATAAATTCGTATTTTCATTCATTTATTATCAAAAGAGGCCTAATTTAATTTTAACTTGATTTTCTACGAACCCCTATAAATTGTACACAAAAAAGCACTTTAAATTCAACAAGAACGATATTGTTCACTCTGAATGAGATTTTATTTTAAATTTTCAATTAAAATCATCCCTAATAAAGAAAGACTTATCTCATTAATTCCAACAATAGAAGCTTTGACAAACTTCTACAGAGGCGTAAAACAATACGCAATTCAACTCTAAACCTTTTTTTTTCAAAAAATCTATATATACTATCATATATAACTCAATATAAACTACAAAAATAGAACAGCGAAATAACAACTCACGCGAAAAAAAAATTGTTTGTTCCTGGGCACCAAGCTTTTAAGACGACAATATCGTTTTCATTGTTATTCTGGAATACACCAATTTAGTTGCTCTGTTGTGTGTATTTTTTTACCCCCATTTTCTTTTGATCCTTTAGCATTCTTCGCTAGGTTTTTTGAAACGTCGGTTAAATCACTGCCAAAACACTAATTTCGAAAGCGCACACTTAAAGACGTGGAAAAAAAAATACTTCTAAATAAAGAATAGGCTAAGATGAAAAGAGACTATCCTCCACAAAATCAAAGTTCTGAAAATAGGAAATGCACACAAAACAATTTCACTTTTTATTTTTAATTCTGTTGTGTGTTTTTTTCTTAGCCCAACGTGAATGACACTCGAGACAATTTCCTTTAAATACCTCAGCAAAAATTAGAAATAAATGAACTCCAGTCCCACGAAAAAAAAAATGAATTCATTTTTCATTCTTTCTTGTTCAGGGTTAAGTTAAGAAAAAAAATTGGTTTTGAAAAATAAAAAGGTGTCTTAGAATTTGATCAGAAAAGCGAAAAGGTTAAGACATTTCATTTCTCGTCCAAGACGTCATCAGGCGAGAATCGCACCCGGGTTACCAGAGGTCACACGATCTAGTCTTTTTTGTACTACTATGACCGAATGAAAACAACATTAGTTTTTATCTTTATACGAATTTAGATTTCATGTTGTTTAGGATTTATATTTTCATCTTTTGTGAAAAAGTTTTTCGTTTTACGAACAAAAAAACTATAATAAATATGTAACAGTTTTGCAAGATGGTGGTGGGGTTAATGCTGCGAAAGTTCAGTTTAAAAAACTAAGATTTGAGATGTATATTATTGACATTAGATTCTTTCTAACACAATCAAAACAAAAGAATTTTTGGTATTTTCCTATTATTTTCTCGTCACTTTGTGGCTACATGCTTTGTGGTGGGTAATGCTAAAAGTTGCATTTTTAACATATATTTACTATATTATATATAAAGTATTTTATTGTTACTGTATTATTGTCTTGTAGTATTGTTATTTTAAACTAGAAATAAACCCCCATAATTGGTATGGTAACCATGGGGTATCTAGAAACAAACCTTTTGCTTATATTCTTTTACAATTTTCAATTTACTATTTCATTAGTATATTAAATTACTGTTTATGCAATTTATTGTTGTAATTTAAATTGGTATGGCAATTTGAATTTGCCTTACGTTACGCATTTCATTGTTGTAAATCAAATTAAATTTGCGTTACGTTATGCATATCATTGTTGTACTACTGTGACTAACATGTAATCTGTGACTAACGTTGACGCAACTTAATAAACTTAGATGTTTATTAATATCTTATTGTTATTCTATTTGATACATTAGGAATTTCATAAGTAAAATTGAGGAATTTTTACATCAAAGAGCTTTAGGTTCGTTCTATTAATTTAAAAATATCCGCATTTTTGTTTAAGTAGCCTACCAGCAACAACAAAAAAACAGAAAAAAAAGTTAATGTCTTGATTAAAGAAACAATAGTGTTAGAATATTCTATTAAAATTAAGGAGTCGCGAAAGGTACCATCAACAACAACCATTTGTTTTTCGTTTCTTTTTTACGTGGTAAAAGTGGCAAATTTGTCATCTAAGTGCCTATTAACTCTTTCTCTTTTGCGGAAAAAGGAAAGTTTTTTTTCCCTCTTAGTTCTCGGGGGTTCGGTGGTCCTAAACATGAATTCCATTTCAAACGGTGTAAAAACAATTTATTACAAAAATTATCCGACTAATACGAGACCAAAATAATAGCGTGCTCTTCGAAGCGCCCACTTAGGATCAATATGGAGGGAAAAGGAAGAGAGAGTCCCCGGAGCATAATTTAAGGCGAACAAGAGAAAAGCAGACTCGGGCAAAGCAGGCAGAAAGCCAAGAAGTTGATGGTGACACAAGATGTACTCCGAGCCTTCTCTGTGTGTAATGGCATTCTGCTTCATTACCCAGCTCCAGGATGGTACAATAAACAACGAGTTGAACGTCATTTTGCGTGGCACATTATACAACGCACAACCAACAGCAGCAAAGCAGACTAAAACTTAAATTTTGTGCAATTTCCCGTTCTTTTGTTCGGCTAAAGGCCACCGTTGACTTTCCCACTTTTCACGAGAAAAGAGACAGGGTATATAAATGGGAGGTGAAAAAACACAAGAAAAAGGTAGATATACAAGTATATATATATACATATATATATATAATAAAAACAAATAGAAATTTTTTTTTTAAGAGACTATCATTTGCCCGTTCGTACAGGTCAACTCCATTTGCAAAAGAAACGTTCATAATGGACAAACCACCACTACTGTCGTCTTCTTTCAACAGCACTTAGAACAAAAAAAGCACTTTCCATATACAACATTCCATACACCATACGAAAACAATAGCTGTGTGGTTTTTTTGTTGTTTATATAATAAAAATTCCATCAAGGATATTCCTTGCCCTCCATGAAATAACTCGCAAGGTACTTACAAAAAAAACAAAAAAAATTTTTTGTTGTTTCTTTAAGACAGGCCTAGCTTACCGACTTAGTTCTTAAAGTCGGTCTTTAAAAAATTACAAAACAACCGACATCATAAAATTTAATTATGTACGTAAAACCTCTAAGAGCACTTCAAATTAAGAAAAATCTTTCAACTCAAAACATAATAAAAATTAAAAATCGTTATATAATTTAATATTATGATGAAAATAATTGTCAAAGCGTACCGCCAATAAAGTTAATGCGGGTTACATGAAATATAATTATTTTGTGAAAAACCAAATTTCACTGAAATTTGCTTCAAATGTCAAAGTTAGCAACAAAATAGTTTGAGTATTTAATGATCTCTCAGTAGACTGATACAAGAGTCTCTAGTTCAATTTCCAGACTAAATGTAAAAGTATATTATAATAATTATTCTGTATTCAAAGTTATGTTAATCTTGTTGATAACAGTAGTTTTACATTAAAACTGCTTTTTAATCATGCTCTTTATATACTGTACTGTCATTCTATTAAATGTATGTATGTACATACATACTGTACATAATGCAAAAAATCCATTTTTGATTGCTGCGTATTTCAATTTTAGGGAATTTCAGTTTATGCGATTACAATTTTTGAATAAATCGATATTTAATTTATGTGTGTTTTGAGCAATTCCATTTTTGATTTTGGCACGTTTAGAACTATACGAATTTTGATTTATGCGAATTTAAATTTATGCGACCGTTGAGTAATTCGAAATTTGATTTATGCGAGTTTTGAGTAATTCCATTTTCGATTTTTGCCATTTTCGATATTTATATATGCATTTTTTTTTTACATTAGATTTATGCGGTTTTTATTTACGCAAAATACTTGTGGTTCTCGTTCTCATTTTATGCATTCTTTGGTAAATTGGACTATACAACATATTTTTATAAACGCCTGTAGCTGGCAGTATACGTTCAATTCCCAGCTCACTCACAAGTAAAACTCATATAAAGAGTATAAAAACCGAAGAGTGAATAACATGTTCGAAAACGTCATTTTTAATTTTATTCTATGACTCGTTGACATTTTCATTAAGACGATCCGCAAAAGCTCTTCACATTTTCAGTGGTATAAAAAATAACAACGATCAGTTTTCCATTGACGCATGTGTCACCTTTATGTGAGCAATTTGACATCCACTTTAGAATTTTAATAACAACCCCGATACAACACAACTCCATCGCTACAGTTGGGGGAAAGAAGGTAAATTATTTTAAAATCCCACTCGTTCGATTGCCAATCTCTAATCTGTGTAATCAAATTATCGGCTGGGAATCAACTGCACTAGTGAACCGTACGCTAAATATCGATTCTGGTTAATCTCATCAACTACAAACTACTCTCTATAATCGACTTGTACCTTCACTCAACTATACTCTCTACTCCAATAACAAGGTTGTTCGCCGCCATTTCAAATTCTATGCAAAGCTGCATATACAACATGTAAACATCCATTAGTGATGGACCACAATAGTTAACTAAGGTAGAGAAACTTTTCAAAGAAAATAAAAAGATGTTTTTTATTTTATTGTCCTCAAAAAAAAATAAATAAACGAATAAAAAAAGAGACGTACAGTCGCATTGTATTATTCGTGATGCACCTAAAAATAAAACTCGAATTTTCCAAAGGAAGTCTCAGTTGGTGCATTTTTTGCATTCCTGGGTCTCGAGTGAATTTAGTTTCGCAGTTGGGTGATTCAACTTCCAATCCCACAGAGACTCAAGAGATGAACAGCTTTTCTTACGACCTCTGCAAAATCATCTATTCTTTGCTTATATCATCAAAATGTTCACAAAAAAAAAGCTGTTCTAAGTTGTACCTTGATTTTTTTTTCCCATCTAGTATAATAAAATGCACTCTATATATTTCCTTCGCATTGATACAACTTACACCCAACGGATTTTGTTAAACTCGAACATTTCACTCTTAGGAAAACGATTTTTGTATACAACAAATTCAGGTAGACTTAAGTAAAGTTTCAAAAAAGTTTTCAATAAAGTTTTCAACAAAAACAGATATAAGCTTACTGAGTGTTCCTAAAAGGTCTAGTCAAATGTTCACCACAGATGCTACGGATCAAAACAAAGCATAGAATTCATATAAACATGGCTTCCTTTCTGAGATGACACAGCGTGAAGTCACGTAATTTCATAGGATATTTGTCTCACAGTATAGGTATGCAAATGAGTATGCATTTTCAGACCCATGTTTATACATGTTTATTTATGTTTATATAAACTTTTTGCTTTGTTTGGATTAATACTATTTTTATTTAACCATCTGTGATTAAATGTTGACTATTAAACCTATTGGTAAGTGACTGTGCTCGCACGGGATTTCATTGTTATAATTTTAATTTAAGCTAAAATTTTACATTCGTGTTGTTGTGGTTGTGACATAATGAGAGTAACGAGTACTTAAAAATGCTTTTAAGCATACGCTTTATAGATTTGCGATGTTACAACTGTTATGAAAAAACATTTAAAGTTTGAATTTTAAAACAACAACGAAGACACGTGCTTGTCTTGCGTATTGACAGTAGTATAGTATTGCAGTAAAGCCACTAGTTTGAAGGGGAGGTCATAGTGTCTACGTCGAGTTCTCTGGGAGTCGTGACAGTTAAACGATGGAACAATGTAAAACATACATTTAAAATCGCAAAGTTTTCTTTGATTTGGTGCTTTTGGTTTTTCAGATGCGTTCATAATTCACATCTTATCTCACGTCTTAGTAAATTACTCACGCCATCACTCTCTCACTCACGAGTAAAGCTAATATAAAGGTATAATTACTGTCTACGTGTACATTGTTTATGAATATGAAGGGCTCTGGGCAATATAATGATAAGCTACACTTTTTCAAAAAATGACATTTTCACATGAAACTGTCCCTCAGTACTGTTTGTAAATTATGACTATACCACTTCCTAAATTTTCCAGAAAATGGCAACGTAATATAGACCTTTACCTCATTGCTCATTATGGTACTCTGTGAAGTTTCTCACCAGATAAACGGCTCCTAAACTATTTCAAAAGTGTGGCTTATCATTATATTGCCCGACGCCCTTCATATATGCTGATTTTTCATCCCTGAAGATTTAAAGCGTTATACATTCGCGGCATTCGCTTGGAACTTTTCTTTATATTACCGGAGTAATTACATAATAACTTTTTTTCCAATAACAAATTCATCATTCCAAAATTGTGAATCTTCAACAATATAAAAAAAAATAACAATTACACGTAGTTTTAACGTAGTTTCGTGTGAATTCCAATTCTAGTAAAATCCTATCACCACCCGCTAGACCGCTAGAGAATCACAGCTTTGCCATCGTACAACTATCAACACACTAATCCCAAAAGTATCGGTTACTCCCTAGTTTGAACTTTTTGTAATTCTCCATGTCCAGTTTCAGTCTGTTCGACATACGTAGATATATGGTATTTCACACTTTAATTTTGCCGCATCATTCGTTCGTGTCCCAATTCCATCGCACAGCCTTCAGAGGCCCTAAACGTAATGGTCAATTAATCACGTTCATCGATTTTCCATCACCAACATTAATTCCTATTCGCCATCACTTCCACCCACCAACTTCAACAACAACAACAATAACAAATCACGCTCGTCAATTTCTTTACGCACCCTAACTTCTCCAAAACCGATGATCCACTAAGTCCCTTGAGAAGAATAAAATCCACCCTATTCTCTTGACTCCCCCCAGCCATCCCCCTTATAAAACTATTCCCAAATCCACTTCTCGCTTTTTTGAATTTCCTGCACAAAACTGCTAAGGCGTGTCTCGACGCACAATACAACGCCTTTTGATCATCCGGATTGGCGTTTTTCATCTTTTTTTGGTGAGGTGTTGCCAGCATTATTAAAATAAAACGAACGAGCCACTCGAAGTATATCAAATTTGGCAACAAGCATCGCTTGCTGTTCTCCATCCCAACGTGATTTTCACCACCATCCAAATCCAATTGAAACCGGGAATCGTCCTTGGGTTGTGTCACCATTTCCTCCTCCTCCTCAATCCTATGGAAGAGTACAACGAGGCAGCAACTTCTTTACTCCTTGGAGGATGCAAATTCCGTTATCTTCTCTTTCACCCTTTTCTCTCCCCCCTCCCCCCATTCCCTGCGACTCGCGCCTGACTTATTCATGGAGTGTCTCTGCGACCCATTAAACTTGAAACAGCGCGGCTTTTCCGCTCGTGATCAGCTCTGATTGGGTGACGTCAGCGACCGATCGATAACCCCTCCCTTCCCCATTTTCCCCATCCCAGAGATCTTGTTTACCCCCTTCTCCTTTTCTACCTACTACAGCCAGCCAAGCGGCAAAACTCTTTTCTCTCTTAACTTCTCCACTAGATCCCCGGATGGCTGAACCAAGCAGTAACTAGAAGAAGAAGAAGAAGCAGAATCATCGTTTTTTTCTCTCTCTCCTTGCTTTCTGGTGGGGTAGTTGTTGTCAGCAGAGAAGAGCGAGGCTGTTCGTTATTTCTAATCTGCAACTGCCCTCGTTACGATAAGGCCACTTAAAGGCACTCGTTGTGCCCATTAGAATCGACTAGATAATGTCACCACGCACTTACCGAGTTATGTAGTTAGTCTATGACTTTAAAGTGGTTACAAAAAAAAACACAAACCCTAACTCAAGGACGACTTTACTTTTATCGCTAACACCATGCGATAAATGCAGTCTGAAAAAATCTTCAGCAGTGACTCTTAAAGTATTTATCACGTTGATTCTTGGAATTAAAAAAATTATAGTTGAACAAACATTTGGTTACACGTATAGCCCAAAATTATCGTAAAACACTCAAAATTCAAAATTAAACAATATAATATACATATCGAAATATTTGACATATACAATATACTGTTTAAAAGCCAAAATTCAAATGCAAGTATATAGATATAAGAAAAAATGTACATTTTATTCAAAACATTAAAAAAATTATTTAACTTGTCTTGACCGTTGTTTGTGCGTGTGTTTATGTGTGTGTGTGTGTGTGTTTGTGTGTGTGTTTGTGTGTGTGTGTGTGTGTGTGTGTGTGTGTGTGTGTGTGTGTGTGTGAGTGCGTGCATGCGTGTCTCAAAATCTTTGCTGTCTATTTTGACCAAACTTTCGATATCCCAGAAACCTGAAATTTGAAACGCTGAATAAAAATAAAACTACATGCGTTAAATTTGATGTTGAAAAGGTTAAATAAAGTAAACTATTATAGTAGTTTAAATTAAATATGCAATAATATTTTAACATAAAAAAACTTCATGCGATAGTTTAATAATAAAAATAATTTAAATAATTTATTAACCACAAAAATTTTAATAAATCAAAACCTCGAAATTGATGTAGTGTAGGTTACAATTGTGTAGGTTAAAAATTAAAATATTATCTAACAAGACAATTCCTCATATACTAAAATAATATCAACAATGATAAATTCTTATTAAAAATAATTTTAAAATACTAATACAAACGCAAAAAACAAAAAACATGAAAATCGCGAAAAATTGCATTAGCTGCCCATGCTATAGCGTGGTCAAGCTTACCTGTACTACACTTTCGTAACGCTGGAAGCCTATACACTGAAATACATGGGGTTGCTTTTCAATTTCGACTTAAAAACACACTCTTGGAAATTGCATAGCATTGCTAAAATAAAAATATGAAAAGAAGAAATAGCAAAAATAAAATTTTTATTTCGGTTTGAAGATGAACCATTCGGAGCATCTGCTCAACTCCACATATCATCCACTGCATTTTAATGAAACCCATCTGTTGAATATTGATTACTGATCTCATTCAAGAAGCGAACACAACAACGATTCTATGCTCTTTCCAGTCGCATTTAAATTGCTTTCCGACTTGATTAGGATTTTGTTTCTACAAGGAAAAAATATACCACTCATTTTAGAATAGCAAAAAAAAGTAAACATTTCCAGTTCCACCTGCAGCTTATTAATGTTATGTTAGGTCGAAGATAAGAGATAATTAGCTCTATTAGGCTTCTAATTATTAGCTCTACGTGATCGTAAAATTATACAAACGTAAAAGGTTGCATCGTGAAATAATTAAAGCTAACTCGAAAAAAAAATATCAAAAACATCAAAATTCTCAAAAGAAATAGAAAAGTAAATGACAAATTATATGTTCGCTGGTTTCTATTCGTCAATATTTTTAACTTAAGATTACGGTTAAAAAATTCCACTTAACCGTCCAATTTAAACATTAAGTTGAGACATCTTATTTGTTTGTAATTAATCACAGTTATAATGAAAAACCTAAAATAATCAAATGAAAAACAAGAAAAGTGCTTTTAAACTTTGTTTATTTAACCAGCGCTGAAATGATTGAACTTCTTTGAGCTCTTTTTTTGGTAAGCTCAAAATGACCTACAGAGCTGAAATTTTTACATAGGCTCGGGTTGTTGTTGTATCAAATTTTGACGGATTGACAGTTTTGTTAATTTCGAGATTTTGTCACACGAAAGGTACCTTTTTTGTCGAAGAGTGTTGCTGGCGATATATCTACATTTTAAGCAACTAAACCATTGTTGTACATAAAGATAAATGCATCTACACTGAAACTCAATTATCCGAATAGCGATTATCTGGTTTATCCGAATGTCATTTCAATATAAAAATCGATTTATTATCGAAAAATCATTGACATTATAGACAGCTATGAATAATTTATTAAACAAATGATTGCAAGTTAATACTACAGTATACATACATATTATTCATTAAATTATTAATTATCATTCATTAAATTATTGTCTTTCAATAAATAAATAAATAAATAAATAAATGTTTATGTTTGTTAATTTATACAACGTTGTTGACTTTTATTAATATTAATACCAGGTTAATACCAAACATTGAAACATTCTGGATTACTCGAATTTTTGTTTATCTGAAATGAGCCCTTCACAATTCGGATAATCAAGTTTGTAGTGTATTTGTAATTAGTGTATAGTTCACTAGTTATAGTTTACGTAAGCAACCATTCATAGTTGAGAATATAAAACCGATCCATCCAAATATACATTTAACACATTTCAATTTAAAACAAGTTCGAAAAATGTACTTTTACTTAAACAGTACTTGTTTAGTTTAATGTTAAAACAGTTGCATGTAATAAAAACTGAATCCAAATAAAGAGTATGAAAATTAATGTAACGGTCCTGGTGATCCCTCCATTTACGATGTAAACCAGTACATGTACTTCGGTTAAAGATACGGTCACACAAATGTTGTTAAAGGTCGATTTTAGATTAACGATACGGTTACCCATTACCTAGTTACAAATCGAAATTCTTTCTGAACTTTATGTATATTTTAAATTTTTACAAAATAATTTAATTCGATTAACGATACGCTTACGCATAAGCTAATTATGAATTGAAGTTTTTTAAGTGAACTTAATTCCACGTCTCAGCTAAACCAATACCCCCAAGTAATATATTAATCGTATTCAGTAAACTATGATTTAATTAACTACGGTTTTCTTAGAACCACTTAACTCGTTATACTAACAACCACTGTACAATGTAAAAACAAACTACAAGTCGGAATCTAAAGAAAGCTCTCTCTCTACTGTAAAAATAAAATACTTTTTTAAAAAGTAATTCAACGACGTGTAAATAAGTTCATTCAATTCGTGACCACCACCTATTTTTGGAAAACGGAAAAAACCCAACAAAGACCAAACTCGAAGTAAAGGGAAACGACATGTATACTGGGCCATTTGGGCATTCCAACGAACAAGCATTCTTCGCGTGACCTTTCACCCGAACGATTTATTCGTACCAGCCCAATTCTTAGTTAAGATAAAAAAAAAAGAATAACCAACACCCCCCCCTTGAAGCTTTGGAAAAAAAAAGCATTTGGTTCCAGCAAATAACAATAAAAAAGCAATCATGCCCCACGTGCGTTTGGTTCCATGACTGGAGTGGAATGCGACGCGGGTGTCCATAGTAGGTTGTGTGGCTGCTGCTGTTGCTGTTTTTTTTTTGTCTCCTTTTTCTTTGTTTGCACTATTGGGCTACTACTATAGTACATAGTACTATGGGTGGAGGTCTCTTACTACTCGACGCGAGCAACAGCGCCACACTTGATAAAATCATATCTGGCAGCAAACGGAGCGGCAAGTGCCCCTGAAAATCTCCTCCCACGCCTGCGCAATAGCCAACAACCTTTCTTCTTTACCTCTTCTAGTCTTCTCTCTTGGCAATGTCCAGAACATGCTAGCCACAACGTGCGATCAAGCGTTGTGCCACCCACACAATTTCTACTTTTTTCTACCTTTATCTCTACACTTTCTACCTTTGACTACTGGACGAGAAGAAAGAGAAAAAATGGTGATGATGATGATGAAACGAAGAGCGGAGAGAATGAAAACATCTGCAAGACGAAACGGAAAACGCCACAGCTGGATTCGATATATCGGATGGAAAAGTGAAGAAAAAATATACCAGATTGAAAAGTCGGATGCCAAGCATTTTTTTTTTTTTGGTGCGTCAAGTGAAGAAAAAAACGATTTGTTAAAAGAAACATTGTATTCGTAACCGTCAAGCAATGCACCAAATAGATAACAAGTGTAAAACATTATGCATTCAAAAGCTTCTTGGAAATGCCTTTGGAATGCCCTCCAAACAATATAAAGGACAAACACGAAGGTTATGTGAATATAATTTTCAAACTCTTTTGTTGACTTCAATGAAATATTTTTTAAGTCGATTTTTTCACATCAACTTTAAAGCAAGTTGTTTAGTTATTCGAAAAACCAAGACAACGGTATGCCTTAGTTTTTCTTCGACTGCCCAGAAGATTTATGATATGACATCAAAAAAATTGAAATTGCTACAAAAAATACAGCTACATCTACCTACATAATTGGCACGTTTCTCTGTGTATCCGTCAAGTCTACGCACTCTTAAATCGAACGCTCTAGCGATCCAAAATTACTACAAAAAGTTTTGCTGCAAATTTCTTGATCAAAGAAGGTATTTTCAACTGTCAACGTCGTGTTAATTCCAAGATACGGATATTTAAAGTCCAACATTTTGTCATTGAGTGGTTATGTCGATTATTATTACATGAATGCATCATAGTGACCATTTGACAACAAGCAACACTGTCACGATGTTTTGAATCTATCGCTATGAACACCCTGATATTGTTTCAATAATAGCCCATTTCCATGATTTCAAAACAATATAAAAATTTCATGTGCGAAGCACGATGTTCACGAAAAACGAATTTATTATTTTTTATTCAATAATATAAAAGCCAAGTGTCTGTCTTTCTCTGGGTTTTTTTCCGTGCCTCAATGTTTCCATGACAACAATTAAAAACCAACACAACTATAACATGACATAATAAATACTAACACTAAGCAGTAACTAACGAGATTAAGTGAACATAAATCATTAACTAATGTTACGTAGCAAAATGCGTTAACTCAACAAATCACTATATAATAGTTGCCCTAAATAACGCGCGCGACTCTATCGATGTAGCGTAACGCCTTCGATTTTTAACAGTAACCCACCGATTTTGCATAAGTTTGTGTTAGCGTTTCGATGGTAATGCTATCGATGCATGCT
>JAQIWH010001597.1:0-30419 GCA_034695005.1 Cryptops parisi
TAATAAGTACTTGAAATATAAGGAAGTAGAAATATTTGGGTCTAAAAGGGAAATTCCTCTTTAAACCGCTACCCTCCCTCCTGACTAATCCACTATTTGCTTTTCATGGAAATGCCCAAAAATTACTTAATGTACTTGGTAATGTACTTGTACTTAAGTACCGTATACTTGGTACTTGTATTTTAAAGTACTTTAAAGTGCCTATTCAGAAAGAAAATACTTGTACTTGCTTTTGTACTTTTTTTTTGCACTTTCTTTTGTACTTTCTTTTTGAAAGTACAAAAAGAAAGTTTTTGTACTTTCTTTTGTACTTTCTTGTACTTTTTTTTTGTAAAGAAAGTAAGAAAGTACTTGTACTTGTACTTAAGTACGTACTTACGGAAACCCTGTTTAATTGACAGGCATCAATTTGGACGCCAACTTAAAAATGCATTTACGCCGTTTTTCCATTGTTTTGGAAGTGAAACGACAAAAAAAAAGAAAGAAATCACAAAAAGTTTCAGATTTACAAAAGGTGCGTTCCATACTCTTGCTCCAAAAGGTCAGAGTAAATTTATGCTACAGACTGGTACCATTAAGTGAAATTTACCCTTTCAACTCCTCTTCCACCGAATAAAACTTTGGTTTTGATGTTCGTATCGCTTGTCATCATTCTTGCTACCTCCTAATGAGTGGAAAAGTGTTTATTTATGAAACAAAATTTATATACAGTATAATATAAGGTACTGGGTACAATCTATAATATATATGGTACATATTTTATGGTTGTAATAAAATAAACTTACACCTATTTGTTCAGCTAACTCTCTCGTAGGAACCAAAATCAAACATAATGGAGAGTTGAGTGGTAGGTTAGGAGTTTCTTTATATTTCAGAAGTTTGTCGATCATGGGAGCTAAATATGCAAATGTTTTTCCGCTTCCTAATAATGATAGCATAAAAAATATTTTCAATTAAAAAATAAAAACATGTCAGTAGAACAAATTTTAACGTAAAATGAAAAATACCTGTTTCAGCTGTACATATAACACTTCTTCCTTTGACAATTGTAGGAATAGCCATTGCCTAATTTCAAAATGTAAAAAGGTTACTACCTATTTTCATGCTTATACAGGGTGTTCCTGAAAGATCTAGCCAAATTTTAACCATAATTGCTGAGGATCTAAACCAAGCAACAAAGAAAAAATCCATATAAACATGGGTTCGAAAATGCTCCCTTTCTGAGATAATGCGGAGTGAAGTCACATAAACCTATTGTCTCACAATTGCTGTGGTATGCAAATGAGTAAGTAATGTGTATGGACCCATGTTTATATGGACGTTTGCTTTGTTTTCATGCGTAGCATCTGGTATAGCATGAATGATGTGGGATGTACTAGTTACCTGGATGTTAGTGGGTTTTTTAAAACCAAAATCCTTTAGCGATTTTATAACTTTGTCGGACAAGTTTAAGTCCTCGAATTTCTTTCCCAACGTTTCCTCATCAGATAAAGCCGGGTGCTAAAATTCAAAATTACAAACAGTTTTCTTTAATCTCATTAAGTGTTCGTTGAAAATCATTTTTTTCTTTGCACTATGCAAAACGGGATGACAGAAAATCCTCAATTTCTGAGTATACTGTTATGAGAAACGTTACAAACCAACGTAAACTTACAGAATCATGTCCCAGAATTGTGAAATAGTCTCCATTTGATCGACGATTTAGCCAGCTTTTTGACGCCAAAGGTAGCGGTTTGAACCTGTCATACGTTTGTCCTTTGTAATGTGAAAGGTTCTCATTTTTGCATTTTATTATTGGACTTCCATGACACCCTTGCCGGATTAGCTTCTCTCGTATTTTCCTGTCTTTAATCTGTTTCTTTTGCTTGATTTTATCAATGTTTGCTCGGTAAGTAGCTGGCACCGTGATAATTGGGACTGATATGTTACGGACCTGCAACAGAATTATCATGTTGAAAAAGCATACTATATACTGACTACAGGGTGAGGTATTTCATGGGATCCATATGAAAAAACCTGATCACTTCAAATTGATGACTGTATCTTTGAACATATACTGAACGAAAAAGGACTTTTCAAGATCATTTTGGGTGGGTTACAGTGCTGGCAATTCACAAAGATTCTGTGCTGCTATTATCATGGACACATTCTATCTTTTACGTTATTTATTTTCAACATTTGTAACATGTAGCAACTATGACAGGTCACTTGGTGAGTTTGGTTTCCGGCCGAAGGCTGGCAAACGATCAAGTTGTTACGGTTAAGCCAAGACTACAGCACGGAATATTTGTGGATGGCCCAAACACTGTGATCCGCCTCATCATTTTCTCTCATTCAGAATGGTACAAATATTTTCTGAAATATTTTTACGTATCTTAGCAAGCGAGTGGTTCCAGTCAACTAACTCATCCTGTATATTTGAAATAGAGGTTGATTATTGAACATTTTGTAACTCGCTGATTTATGTAGCCTATAACTTAAAATTTTTTTTCATTTTCTGGTTTTTGACTTTTTTTCCTTTGACTTTATTTTCTACAATCTAACATAATGTAGGCTTCAGTAACTTACAACTTGGGTAACATGTATATTTCTGTTAAATGCATACTGTAGACTAGGAATCTGGAATTTTAAAAAAAAAAGACATGTAAATTAGTACAATCAATACTGGGTAGGCTATAAAATAGTACACACAAATTAATATATTTGTTGCATGAGTACATTTATTACATAGGCAAAAAAGTGGTTATCTCGGAGTTTACGTGGTAAAATGGCGGTCTTTCAGTTTCGTAATCCCTAACCTAACCCCCTTTACAATAAACCCTAAATTGTAATCCCTAACCTAACCCCTCCAAAATGAACCCATAACCAAGTACAAACAAATAGTATTAAAAATAATTGAAATATATTAATGTTTTTTAATTATTAAATAATTTAACGTTAGCTATCACTGTACATGCATTGCCGCCATTTTGCCGCGTAATCTCCGAGTTTACCAAAAAGGGAAATAGTAAGAATGGAAAAGTTTGGTTATTATTTTTGTTGAAGCTTATAAAATAAAGGGGGGGGGAATCGAGAACTAATGCGGAATTTGCTGCTCATGTTGATATAGATAGGTTAGGTATGTAAGATAATGTTAATTTAAATAAATTTATATTTTAATATTTAATTGTAAACATTATATTCATACTTACCACAAGATTGTGTACTCGTGAAATGAACAACAGTGAAATGCTATTCATTTTTTAAATGTATATGCAGTCATTTAATCAATGTTATCGAGCTGTTGAGATGATGTGTTTATAACATGAGAAAACGCACATGTTGTTGCCTCAGGATAGTTTAGATCAGAGACGTGCTGAATTGGCAGCAGTGCAGTACGTTTGTAAACTAAGAATTTTGTTTACAATTTGTAAATGAGTATTTATTGATTTTGACGTTAATATTTACCTATTTATGTTACCCATATTTTAGACACCCGAATGGTTTCTTACATAATCCATATATGAAGAAAAAAACAACAAAGATGAGCATTGATCTTTAGCCCTATATAATGAAGTTTTGGAATAGCAAGCCCTGCCTTCAAATTTACATTGTAACTTACGCAAGGGGTCTCAGTCAACAGCAGGTGATTACTGATTAAAACAACTAAATTGTATCAGATACATGCCATACATAATTGAGGAGTCGGGTGGAATAACCCGTAACTCAAAAAATGTAGTTTTGAGAAAAACAAGTAAAAACGTCTGACACCTTCAAATTTTAAGATTGAAGACAAAGAAATCCTGTCAACTATATTTTATAGAAAGAAAAGGAAAATGTTTTGCAAAAAAATCTGTTAACTTTACTTGACGGACTTCAAGTTACCGGCTAACTTAGAAATGCAACTATGTTTTTTTTCTCTCTCAAAGATCAGTATTTTTTACATTGTTTTGGAAGTGAAACGACCAGAAAGTGAAGTGACAAAAAGAAAGAAATCAGAAAAAAATTTAGATTTGCAAGTCGTATTGCGTATTCTATAAAGTGCAAATTATAGGCAACCCAATGTCTCTTTGCTATAGACTGATCTAAAACGATTCAATATATGCATTGTAAGGAATGATGACGTTAAGTGGATTTACATCGTTTTTCCACCCAACTCTTCAGCTGTACACTTGAAATCATGCTTTTATTTAATTAAACACAGTATTTTTATTCTGCAAATTATAATACTTAAAATTTTCCACCCTGCAGGTTAAATCATGTAAAGAACCATCTGCAAGACCCGAATTTGTCCCCGAGGATTCCAAGAACGATTGGATAGGACCGCCACATCCCGTGTCGAATTTGCGTACCTTTTATTTTCACATCCCGAAAGATGAAACGCCGACAGAACAGGAGTTTAGAATGAGAAGAGAAGTTTTACACAAATGGAATCAAGAATTCTGGGAGTTACACAACAATCGATTTTACAAGGTAGTTTTTTTTATTTCTATTGCTAAATAGTCAAGTCAGTCTACAGGGCAAAATTTACATTCATTATAAATTCTGCCAGAAAATAAAGAAATTTGGTTGATACACAATTTCAACCAGATAAATGCTGGACTACAAGTGTTACATTTTTTTGGTTCATGAACCTCTTTAATTTATTTTTTTCCAGCACAAGAATGCGTTCATCGCAAAGCACCGAAAGGCTACCACAACCGACACTCAAAAAGAACTTTCACCTGAAGAAATGGCAAAATTTTACAAGCAGTTTCTGGATGAAAATCATAATCAACATATGCGTTATAATTGGTAAAATATTCATTTGGCAAACCAAGTCACGTCGCTTAACTGAATTTTGTATTAAAAAATATGCATTTTTTTTATGTATGATTAGGGAATGGTACCAACTTAATTTTGGACTACTGTGGCCTGCTTTGAAAGTGTTCTTCATTCGACTGTATAAACGATGGAAAATGTAACATGGTAAATATATATATATAGAATAAAAGTAATAGCATTTTTCTCCATGTATAGAAATGGTTAACTGCAGTAAAGTACTAAGGATTATTCAAGTAGCTACGTGGACTATTTACAAATGCAAATATACAAAGAAATTTACATATGTACAGACACTGCTGATACAGATGTTCTTCAGAATTGCCATTGCTGCATACAGTTCTCGTTGACGTCTCAACACACTACAGAGCATGGCGTAAGCTCCCCGACTTCAGACGGAGGCCATTTTAAATACAAGTCGGTACCTGTATGTATCCATTTCATTTTTTAGTGCTACATATTGTTTCACACTTCAGGTGTACATAAAATGCTAATGTGTTTTTTCATGTCTCTGATGGCCTGTAAGAGAGAAGAAAAAAATATTTCAATATTAAATTAAACGGTTTCAATACGAACTATGAAGTAGCATAATTTACTAACCGACGTTGTGTTTTCAAGTTTTGTCAAATTTTCCTTGAGCATGCCATTGTAATCGGGCGTTGGTGATAGTGAAAAAGATGAAGGTGTTAGTGAAACTTGTTGAGATGTCTAACAAAACGAAAACAAAAAAAAAATATTAAATGTCAGTTACAAAATAGGCTAGTAAACAGTAATACTCCCTCCCCAATATTTGCAAAACATTTTGGCATCACACAAATAGATGGTTTTTTGTTTTGCTACATAACGACAAATTTGGGTACTTATGTGCTACAGCCATGGGGTTGTTAACTAACCTAAGCTATAAGACCCCAGTTTAGCTTACTTAGTTAAATGGATGTCTATACCCATAGACATGTGATGCCCTCATATTGCTAATAGCTGTTTAACACAAGTACCCAAATTTGTAAAGGTAATAACACTTAGCAAACCCAGATGCAAAATGAACGAGGGACATTATCATTGATACGTACGAATGTTTTAATGTCTTGTCGTGATTTTTTCCGAATGTGTTGTGTACAGCTCTTCCGACTTTTTTTTCGCTTTTGCACTGTTCTCACTACTACATTGTCTGTGTTGGGAAGAACCTGCTGGGTGTAATATTCTAGCCTCCTCTCTTTACAGGTATCTAGAGTGTATGAAATAAAATAAAATGGCAGAATATCATCAATACTATATTAATTTTTGTATCCTACTGTTAAAAAAAGGAAAAGAATAACCAACCTGGGTTTTCGTGGTTTAACGTCTTCAATAAGCAACCATTGACGGACAGATTTTTCTCAATCGCATTTTGGAAATTCTATTAAAATATTATTAATATGATTAAAAGAAGTAAACCACGTTACAAAAAAATAAGAGGATTTTTCCTGGTCTGACAACAAACATGGTGTATCCTAAGTTGGAACCTATGCAATTTTTTGAATATCCATTATAATGGTACTAATTTTTTAACATGTGTGTAAAAAAATTGATAAAATGATTATTTTTGAACAAAGAAATTGTTCATCATTGATTTAAAGAATTACATGTGGGTCCTGACTTGGACCCTGTAGCATAGTTCCTATTTCCAGTGCACGAGTGATAAATACTAGCTATATAAACAATGCTTAATAAATGTAAACTATCAACACATGTAATCTATTATTTTATTGTTATAAAAATCAGCACTTGTTATAATGGCCAAAACTCGCATAGACGTATTTGTTTTTTACAAAAACATTATAAAAACAACCACCAAGCAGATTATAACGAGCACTATTATAGTAATGTGCCACAACAAACTGTCATTGCCAATGTTTTCAGTGGCATTGTGATTGAAGTAAATGTTATATACGTACAGTGCAAAATGTTTGTTGAAAGTCCTCCGATTCAGCAGTGGAAAGTGAAATCTGTTTATCGACGACATCGGAAGAAATCTTCTTAACCGAATCGAGGAATCCGTCGACAACAATTCGATTTTTAACAAGGACCAATTTGCTTGAAGACATTTTGAATTTAGTGTTTAAAAATTTGAAAATGCGATTGGATGGCACTAAGTCCTGGACGATGCTGCAAACTACAACGGCTGCGTTCACTTTGGATGCTTTGAGCACTTTTAGCGCAAAATTCGTCCAAAGTCAATCATGACATTTACCAACGTATGTAGGGTCTATGCAAATTACAAAAAATATCGACTGTTTAGACAATTTTTTGCACTAAAAGAGCTCAAAGCGTTCAAAGTGCACGCAGCCTTTGTTCAAAGTCTTTGAGCGCTCTTACGCGAAAACCGTTCAAAGACAATCGATAACTCTTGTAACTTATATAGATCTTTGACACGTAATCCACTACCTTTGGACGGTTTTTGCGCTAAAAGCGTCCAAAGCGAACACTGACAACGTTATGTGCAAAACTGACACTTATATACTACGAATTAATTTTTTGCAATATTAATGGTCAGTAATAAGCTGAAATAGACATTTTAAACGTTAATTTAGACAGTTAACAATAAACGATTATTTATGCTATGTATTTTTTTTTGCGTTTCATGTCAGGCTTTAGTTATACCCCATTATGAAATTTTGTTTTCGTTCGTTATTTATGATGGCTGGAGTACATGGTGTTCCCACACTTCAGTATTATTATTTTTAATTAACATTGTAATATTTTAATATTAAGAGTCAAAGATTATTACACTTAATAGATGTAGTTTCTAAATCAATGTTCAACAAGGCATTCAAAATTTGTATATAAGGCATTTATAATTTGTCATTTTTTGTCGCCGCGACTAGAACCCTAAAGAGTTAACTTCAGAGGGCTCCTCTATTAAGAAACAACTAAAATTTGTTTTGATGCTTGATTTTAGTAGTAAATCATGACAGATGTCACCAAGTTAGACCTCTATGACTTGCTTAAAGTATCTCCTGATGTTACCGAAAAGGAGGTATGTAATATCAATTTTTTGTCCTGTGATTAGCATGATGTTATAATTTACGATATCAATTACACTGTAATTATTATTTAGATAATTGACAATGTAATCTCAATTTTCCACAGATCAAGAAAGCGTATCGAAAGAAAGCATTGGAATGTCATCCGGATAAAAATCCCAATGACGCCAGAGCAGGTATTATAGGCTCATGTGTGACATGCCAAAGATCCAAAAGCAATCGTTGTTTAACTTGATGAACGTATATTGCTTGATCGAACGTTTTCTAGTTTCATTTTATTCACCTAGAAAGAAATTATGTTAATTTCATTTGTATGTATGCAGAAATTATGCTGATATTCAGTATGTAGTAAAACCCTCGACTCAAAGAACCCAGTTTGTCTTGTGATTTTTGTTGTGTTTATTTTACAATACAATATTATGTAAGTTTTAAACATTCTTAGATAATTGTAAAATACTCTTATTGGTTTGTTTAATCGAGAGCTCACTACATTGGGATCAATATGGCGTTAGGATGTTTTTAAGAAATACGTACACCGTTGTTATTCAGGTCTATGCCTCGAAAATTATAAAATAATAATTTGTTTTCAATATAATGTCAAGAGCACTAAATTGAATGGTTTTTCTAAATGCATGGCTTTTGGAATCTTGTGACTTTTAAACAGTAATTTTCACGAAACAGTTTTGGCATATTGTAAGAAGTTGTTGCTATCGAAAGTGTAATCAAATATTTATTTTGTGATAGGCTCATGTAAGAAGCAAATATCTTGCATTTTATTTCAGCTGATCTGTTTCATCAATTGTCCAAAGCACTCGAGATTTTGACTGATGCTAGCGCTAGGGTAAGTAAGGTTTTACCATATAAATTAATGAAATTTGATAGTTCTGTTGTATATGAGTTTTTTTCATATTTATATATTTTTAGGCAGCATATGACAAAGTTCTTAAATCTCGGAAAGCAGCTGAAATTAGACATCAACAACTTGACAGCAAAAGAAAAAAATTCAAAGAAGGTTGGCGAAGATTTTTTAAAATAAAAAAAATTATATGGGCTTGATACCTCGAATTCATAGGTTTTAACTTATTTATTTTTATTTTATTCATTTATTATTATTTTTTTTTTTAGAACTCGAAAAGCGAGAAAAAGCTGCTCAAGGAGATACTATAGATAAAAGAGATGCTGTTGAACGACTGCAGGCTGAAATTGAACGACTACGGAAAGAAGGATCAAGACAGTTGGAAGAAGAACAGCAACTGCTACGTGAACAGCTAGCAAAACAAGGTGAAATGATTAAGATAATTTTATATTATCAACACATAGTTTAAAAAGGTAAAAGATTGTTCTTCATAAGAGAATGGTTGGTATTTTCTAAATGTCAATTGATACATATGAAGGGCTCCAGGCAACATTGTGATAAACCACACTTTTTTTTTTAAAAAATGACATTTTTACATCAAACTGTCCCTCAGTACTGTTTCTAGAATGTCACTTCTTGGATTTCCCACAAAATGGCAGCATAATATAGAGAATAATTTTGTTGCTCGGTCAGTATGGTATTCTATGGAGTTTCTCGCCAGAAAAATGGTTTTCTTGCAGGGTCGGATTTAGTAGCTTTATGACAACTTATGTAGCAAGAAAACTACAGAAGTTGTCTGTGGAAATCATGCATCCTTATAATATTGGTTACATTTATCATTCTATGTAACTTATAACTTATAAAATTATCTCCATACGAACTTGGATGACACCACATACTCATATGTGATTTCACTAACACTTGAGTATGTTACAAATAAAAAGTGACCAAACGTCAATCACTATTATTTTTTTTATTATTTTGTGGTAGTTTTTTATATTTATATGACATAATAGTTTATTATGAACAAAATTTTACCTTGTTGCTAAAAACCTCAATACAGTCAATGAAACAACTTTTTGTTTTATTCTAGCTGAGGAAGTTGAGAAGTCATTGCCACGGTTAAAAATTAAATGGAAAGTTCCTAAAGGAGAGTCTGATGAAGCTGGATATGATGAGGAATCCTTGATGAAGATCTTCTGCAAGGTTGTGTATCTAGGCAAAAAAGGATTTGAACCATTTCTCAGAAACATTATTTATATGAATTATTGCTGCTTGATGTGAGTAATGTCGTCGTCATGTGGTTGACTTTTTCTAACCAAATTTAAAGCAATACGACCTGTGTTAGTCAACTGTTGGTTGATTTTTTTCTTCCCATGATAATTTGTAGATTTGATATTTCTTAAGGCTTCCTGAATCATGCCCATTTTTGGTGTGGCATTTCGAGCTATTTGAGAGCAACCTTGACATTGGCTGCTTACCAAACCAATTTTTATTGCTTTGGCAATAAGTTGATGCCACAGTTGTACACAAATTGCTCGAATTGCCACAACAAACACCGCGTGATGTTAAAACTTCATTGGTTTGGTGCAACTAAATTATTAGGCTATATAAGTTGAGAGCATTGCATACTGTTGACGTGTAACAATTTTAATGTGATTTTAGTTTTTGTTGAGATGCAATTGTTTCAAGAAAATGGGGGGGGGGGGGGGTTAAGAATATTTGTAACTTAAGGTCTTAACGTTATGTAATTTTTTTTATTTTGAGAAAGTGGCAAAAACAGCAACAAAAAAAAATAACTATGTTTCATAATCTTTATGCTTTCACTCCAGTTAGTTATTTTAAAGGGCAATTTATCAGATTTGTTTTTAAAAGGTAACCATGAAAACTAGTGCAAGCATTGAAAGTAATGTTGCCTATTTATTTTTGCAGTATGGAGAGGTTGCAACTATTATTCTATCGCCGTCGAGGAAAGGCAGTGCCCTGGTAGAATTTTGCTCAACACAAGCAGCTGTAAGTGTTTTTTTTATTAATGTAATTTACAGGATATCCACCATGAGATTTAAATATTTTAATCACGTACAGTTTGAAGGTAAATATTTATATTGTACCACATTCAAACTGTTCATTCATAACTAGGGCAACTAAAAAATATGCTTTATACAAAACAAACTATTTTAAGCACCTAAACTATGCTCTAAAAACATAGAATATGCTTTTTTTGTTGATTAAATACAGAAAACTGATATAAAAAAAAGGATACAAACTGAAAAATTCCCATATATATACGTTTTGAGTTTCTGCTTTCGTTTCACATAGCATCCCATTTGTATAACCTAATATGAAAAAATAATGGAATTTCCAAATGTTGACAACATCTCATGGTGGAGGCTGTATTTTGCTGTATGTGGCTAACGTTAAAGTTAAAAATGTGGAATTTATTTATTTATTTATTTATTTATTATTTTTTGCTTGGAATTTATCAAATCAAGAAATTAAGATGAAACTGCAATGTGGACAATTATACAAGATGTTATTTCATATCGTAGGCAGCCGCTGTTCTTCATGAAAAAGGTAACAAAACCACTCCATTAAAGGTCATGTGGCTCCATGGGAAACCAAGCAATACAAAGACTGGCGACGATTCTGTGTTTACAGGATACAAGCCTTCCGCTGATCCAATGGTACATATGTTATTTTAACATGTACTGAATTCTTTGTTAATGAGTGGGTTGGTTTGTTTTTTTTTAAAATTTAAATTTTTTTTAATTCATCACTCTTAGGGAAGTAATACTTCTATCACCGAACGAGATTACGAAAGCTTAGTTTTGATGAAAATGCGCCAAGCGGAAGAAAGGAAAAAACTTATTGCCCAAATGAAGGACGAAGATGATTAAAAGTAAAATGAGGTCTAACTTATTTTGTAAATATGTAAACCTTGTATTTTTTCTAAAAACCACATAGTGCATTGAATGTTTTTGTCAAAAGAAGAAATCATGCAGGTTGTAATTTTCCAAGCAATGTTGGCAGACAACCTTACACCATTAAATGAATGACATTTACAGAATGGGTCTTCTTATTGACTACACTACATTTGTCTAGATTTCACATGACAACATTTCATTTCTCTCTTCGCAATAACAGTTATTCAGAAATAAGGGAGTTTTCGTACATTATTTTATGTAATTACAGGTATCTTATTGTAACATCATTTTTACAAGCGTTTGACAAAGCAAAAGTTTTCAAGGTTTGTGCATCGTCCAAACACACGTTTGTCCTATACCACAAGATGAGACAAGCTTGTAGCCGAGTTGTTGGAGCTTGTCAAGTACAACACGTGGCGGGTCTGGGCTTTCGTATTCGGCACTGGAAGAAAAACGACTGATTTGATGACAAAGTAAGTTCTGTTTGTTTGTTATGTACTTAACAATATATTTAAGTACACTTATATCTCGCTTTACGGCCTAGATACATTCCAGGAAACTTAGCTGTAAAGCAAAATGCCATATAACGAATCATAGATATACTGTTGTGCATTAATAGGAAATAAGTGGATTTTTTTAACTTTATAATGATAATAGATGTACTATAATAGGTATAATTAGTATTTTAGTATGAAAATACTATAGAACAGTATACTATACAGTATGGGGTTTCAGATTTTGTGGCCAGATTGGGGTTCAGATTTTATGTTATATATCGAAACTTTTGTGCATATGTAGCGAAACCGAGCCACAATTTTAAAAAGCCGTATAAAGAGCAGCCATATAGTGACGTATGAGTGTATATGTTATTTAAGTAACTCTTTTTTGGTATTTTCTGTGACAATGCAGTAGAAAACAATTTTAAATTAATAGATTTTTACTTTTTCATGTTTGGTTTTTTAAAAAGTTTGTTCTGATTTTTTGTCTGTATTTTACTCTTTTGGAGTGCTTCAATTAAATTAAAATAATACTTCTATCATAGAGTATGATAGAAGTATTATTTTAATTATTTAACATTAAACCGAGTTGCCCATATTTCACTGTTCTATGTATGGTTCATACTTCATAGTACAGCAAAATACGAGCAACTCGGTTTATGAACATTTGCTATAACAAACATCATACAAATATCTTATTTTATTCTATGTTATATATTATATACAATAAACCATAATGAAACATATTAAGATAGACCATTCATTGTTTAGTTCATGATTTTAATGCTTTTAAATGACTTCTAACATATAATCCACGTAGAAGCTCAAGAATGCAAGATAGGCCTACCCTTAATAAAGTCTTGGAACAAAACTCATTCATAAACAGAGTTGTCTGTATTATAATTAAAGTTTGAAATCTGTTTGCCATGCAATCTATTGTGTTATTGTGCTATTGAGCTAATGTTTAATTAGAATAAAGTAACGAAGGATGTGGTGGTAATTACATGCTAATTAGCTGCAGTATTTCAAACATGGTATGACAATGTTTTAGAGAAATTGGAAATAATAATTGAAGGCTTGCCCGGATAACGTTGTATGAAACAATTCATAGTTTTGAGTAAACGGCAAAAGAAGTATTCAACAACACATTGATTGTCACCTATTAGGGGACCAATTTCGAAGTGATATATGTATGTTTTAGGTGGTTATGTTTGTCTATTGGCGGCACTAGCTAGGCCCATATAAGAGGCACGTTTTTCCATAATAATGTCAATATTGAATTTTTCATTTTTGTAAAAAAATGGATATCGTTATTCCATGGACAACGTTATTCCGGGCGATCCTTCGATTATTGTTGGATCTAAAACAATTTTTGGCTCAATCATGGTGCATGACATTTCTGTAACTATATTGATTCATTTGATGAAATTATGAGATATTGAGTGATTTGATACCATTAGATATTGGAAGAATGATTTCCCTAAAATTTTATAATGACATGAAGGTAAGGTTTTGTTTGTATAGCATAAAAATCACAAATATTAGTACTAGCTTATATTTATTAGTAGGTGTGCGAGTGTGTCAAATCTTATCAGGTTAAATTATTGAACGAAAATATAACTTGAGGAATGCTGTGGCATTAAAATGGTCGAGTTTGCAACAGTTTCTTTGCTTCAATAAAAAAATAAATCAGTTTTGATATCGTTTTTTTTATAATTCCAATAGATAGTGTGACGTATCAATTTAATAAGCTACTGTTTGCTATTGGGAAGTAGTGTATGTTTTTTTAAGAAATGTTTTATTATAATTTAAGGAAATTATTATTATAAATTATTATAAATTAAGCAAATTGTTCACATACAAATTGCTTCCCACTTGCTGAATTTTGTATGCTCCAAGCTGGCTCATAAGTTCCACATCCGATTTTTCATCTCCAACATTAGTAGGTCCGGTTTGCTATTGCACAGTTCGATACATAGAAGAAAAAATATCCTTGAATTGTTTTCAGCAAACTACAAATGTTTGATTAAAAATGCTAGAGAGTTCGAAACAACCAAAAAACATAAAACTATTGTTACCAATCTGATTTGAGAACTGATCAGAACATAAGGCATCATAAAATTGAACGTTGTAGTAGATCAAAGACCCTGCTGCTGTAGTCACTGCAAACTTTGGATGTGTCTCAGTTCCACATCCACATCCCCTCATCCACTCTACCTACTACTGCGATTTGATGCTGTCCTTGAAACTTAATGAACTTTTAAATCCAAGTTTGCGATAACAACATACTGTTACAGCCAAACCATCATCGATGGCAATGCACTGTTAAAAGTTCTCTTATTATTCGCTTAAAAGATCTCCAAGTTTAACAACAAATTTCCCACCAATGCCAATTTTCGTACAGTTAATTTGGATTAAGAAAACTCGTTGATCTCTTGATTAATTAAGTGATCTATTATATTGTAGTTTTTACAGCAATCTGAAGTCACGTAATAAAGATGATTACATCGACTAATCTTTAAATTCTAAATATTTTTGTTTTAAAATCATTTAAAATATTTTTCGTTTAATAATTTCTGAAAGGAATTTTTCTTTTATTTCTCTTTCTTTGCTTTTCAGTTAAAAAGACTAATTTTTCACCACTGTATTAAATAGTCTGAAATTGAAGCAATAACTGTACAGAAATTAAATTATAATGAGGTTGTTAAGTCACCAATTAGTCTTTACAATTGTTAAGTGAAAATTTTGTTTCTCTTGTTATTATGTGTTATAATAAATTCTTGTATCTACTTATTATGATATATTAATATTGTAGTTGAAGCATTGTATTTTATTATTTTTCATAATCAATTTATTAGGCACTTTCATGTGAATTATGCATTATATTCTATCGTAGCATTTAATACTGTACAAAGTCATGTTATCTTATCTATGTTTGCGTTATTTCATGAATTATAATATCTATTCTGGTACTTTCCGGTTACAGCGGGGCCTAGTCTGATGTTGCTATTTGCTTGTACTTGGTTATGGGTTTATTTTGCAGGTGAGGTTAGGAAAACAAAACAATATCATACATTTAATACGTTTCTTTGTTTTTCCTAACCTAACCTGCCAAATAAACTCATAACCAAGTTCAAGCAAATAGCAACATCTGACTGGGTCCCGGAAAGAACCTCTATTTTATATTCTTATTAATCGTATCTTAAGTCTCAAATAAGTTATATATTTTCATTATTTTTTTCTCATATAACTGATACTGAATAGACTTATGCATATTCTATCTCTTACTTCTATCATCTAATTACAATGTTTTTAGTATTGTATCATGAATAAGAAAAAAGTGATTTAGTCAGTGTTGTTATTAGCCAGAGGTTCTGGGATTGAATCCAGCTGGTGCCATATGAATTTAGTTGGGAGTCTGACACCACGATCGCAGGTTTTCTCGGGGATCTCCCGTCTCCTCCTGCTTTGTAAAAACCACACTTACCTGATTGGGCTTCGGCTGTTATTTTCAACAAAACAAGCCTGTTAACCGAATGTTAAATTTTATAAAATAATATTAATAAACATAGTCCGACAAAGTTGATATGATTATATGACACATTTTTTATTGCATATTACAAATTAATTTTTATTTTTATTAATTTTTGAGCTGTAGTGATTGTACAGACGAATCGAATACTGTATTTTAGGCTAAACGAGGGGTCCCGGGTTCGATCCCAGGATGGGGCAAATTTTTTTAATGCTTGCATTTTAGTAAAATTAACTTTTAATTATACATTTCAATGAGCACAAACATTTTTTGAAAGTTTTAATTTTAATGATAATTTGTATATATTTAATTTTTCGTTTTGTTTCGTTGGTGAAACAATTTTTATATTCATGTAATTAATTTTAGCTCATTAATATTACGAGTATATGACTTTATTTTTTTTTGAATTTGTGAAAAACATATTTGCACAATTTTTACATTCATATTAAATAATGCAATATTGATAAAATTTTATCAATGACTTTTTTAATGACTTTTTTTACTCATGAAAAACGCCAAATAAAAAGTACACTGTAATAAAAATCGTAAAAAAAAAATTCACATACTGAGTACAAACATTTAAAAAGTTTTTTATTATAATAATAACTTGTATATTTAATTTTTCGTTGAAGCGATGTTTACTTGCATATCAATTAACTTTATGTACTATTTTTATTTATTTTTATTTTTTTTAATAACTGTTTCTTTTAGAATATTTCACGGCCATTGGCCTCGCCTCTGTTGTTCGTTTGTGCTGCCATCTAAATTCGAAGACGCGCACTGCGAAACGTCCATGCCAATGTAATGCAACAAAATGGCGGGTGGTACGAGTAACCACCTGCTTTACCAACAATCGTTTCAGCCTACAGGTAGGTGAAGTGTTTTTAAAAGCTCGTTCCGATACACCACGGATGCTTGGTATAACACTCGTTCGGTTCAAAACTCAAACATTGATCTGTCGATGCCATGTCACCAGCTTTTCGACCCGCTCGAGATGCTCGGGGTGCCTGTTATGGGGAGAAAAAGGAAAAATATCTTGACAGTTCGGATTTAATGCATTGCGATACATGGCCGTAGCCTTGCTTTGTTGACTGGATTTAGCTTCGTGACAAGTGACTCGAACTGTTCGAGAACCGAAGTTGGTTAGAGATGGGGGTTGTTTTAAAAAGCCACGACCAGATGATGTGGGTGTGTATGTGTGGGGGCTAAATATTAAGCCTATGAATCATAGGGTTGTGTGTGTATATTCCGTGTAGAGGAACATAGCTCGAGGCTTGATTCGTGAAGGAGGACCGCTGCGAGGAGGAAGGTTCATTGTAATGAAGGAATAATAATAATAATAAAAGTTCAAGACTGTGAAATCGAACGATTCTTCATTTGTGTGTGCATTGTAGAGTAGATAATGTTTTTTTTTTTTTAGTATTGTTGTTCAATGGAACTAAAACGGGGGTTTAAAGAGAAAGAAAAACGAGGGTTGTCTTCTTCTTACCCCATTGCACTTGTTTGGGTTCTTGAGTAGTAGTTTCGTTAATGGTCAAAGTTGAGTGGACAGTAATTAGTGGTCTGGTTCTTGTGGATTTTCTTTTGTTAATTTGATTATTCATGGCTTCAAGCTATACGAAATATCAGGTTATTATTATTTTTTCTTCCTTGAAGTGAATGACAATACCAATACGGTATATTTTTATTTTCATGACAAGATACCATAGAATCACTAATTTACTAGTTTTATGTGTAGACTTTCAAAACAGATTTACTGGGTTTCTAAGCTAAACCTTGAGCTGGTTACTAAAAATAAGCTGAGGAGGAGAATATTTTTGTTTTGTTAATGTACAGTGGAATCCGGTTATTGCCATCACTTGGGGACATGTTTTTTGATAATAGCAATATTAAACAGTGTCTTGTGACTGACTGATAATGATAACATTATCCGTGTTTATAAATATAATAACAGGATTCCACTGTATTGAGTAATTTCTTACATGATAGAAAATTTATTACAGAAATAAAGTACTAAATCCATGTACAAGTGAACTTATATGATGTGTGTGTAAGTAAGCATTTGTTTACCAATACAAATAATGTACAACTTACGCTCACAATATTTTAATATAATTTATATATATTGCTTATTACATATATTAATATAGAATTTAAAGAAATTATCTAAAAATGTATATTTTAAAAAAAAATATTTAGACACAATAGAGAAACAAACTGTGTAGCCTACAGTATATAAATACAAGTTTACAGTTATAGCTACTAACCGTATATAGCTTATTTATTGTTTTTTTTTTTTTTTCAAAATGGTGGAAAAGAGGTATGTTGTTTAATAATAGTAAATTCATGAGAAACTTATACCGAAAAAATGTCGAGAATTTCCATCTTGAATTTTTAATGCATAAGATGTATATACGGAAGTGAACTCTTTTATGATTTACATCGGAAAAGGCCACTTGGGAATGTTTAATCGCAATTCAAACATCAAACTTTAATTAGGTACATTTTGGAAATTGAGATGGGAAGTTAAATTATTTATAGCTTGTAAATTAGAAATATGTTTTTCATTTTTTTCCTCCCCCCAGTGCTGCAGAAACTAATGCCAAACATGAACTAGACGGAACTTTTGTATTGATTTCATGATTGTTAATTTTCAACAATTGTCATTCAGGCTGGCATCTATCTCGCATGCAAATTGTCGCATTTAAATATGTAATAAAATCTCAAATCAAGTACAGTCTATGTAAAGGGAAGTTTGCAGGGATGCTTGGTTAGCTAATTCGCTTAAGTAGTTATGTTCAATTAGCTGTGATGTTTTTGTTTTATTTTTGGAGACTAAATATTGATTCCTTTCATAAAATTTGTTACCAAATTGTGATGCAATTTTATGACCGTATAATGTAAGATGGAGCTGGACTAAATTAACATTTTTTTGTATTGATAGTTTATATCGTGTCATTAGTATCGGCTCTTTAGTATCATTCATTCATTCATTCATTCACTGAACTAAAACAAGAATGTTTATTAATGTAAGATAATTAAGATAGAGCTGGACTCGCTTGACGAGGTTATTTACATTTCTGCTATTGGTGTTAGTTTATATCGTATTGCAACCACTGTTTTACTGTCAGCGTTCGCTGAGCTATTTAACTAAACCAAGAATGCTGGTTGAATTGCATCACGAACAAGATTATTAAGAGCGTTCTGAATATGGTATTGTTTGATCACAGTCATGATGACAAAATTTGAAAGACTGCTTGTTTGTTGTTTTCAAGCGGAATAATAATAAATAGAGAAATTTGATCTGTGTGTGTTAGTTTACTGTACGAAAGTTTGTATTTTTAATAGCTCCGATTTTTATAAGTACTACAGTTAATAGCCCACTTGAGGTTTTATGATGAGTGATCGGCACTGCTCATTGAAGTTTGTTTGTAAGCTTAGGAATTGTATAGACAAAATATTGTTGTTTCTATAAAAGGGCGAGAGTTGCGATTTGAAGTTGAAAACTAGTAGGTTGGTTAAACTGGATTCTTTCAGTTTTGAAAAATCTTCAAGTAACATTGCTCTGATAACTATTCCTAAGTTGACCTGCATAGCGCAGTTTAAAACCATTGCAGTATGAAAATGTTCCCTGAGGGCAATAGCAGGTCATGAGTAGCTTTGCAAGATTTTGTTTGAATGTCTTGTTCAAGGAGTTATTATTTAATGCAGAATTACTATTTTGATGATATTTTCGTTTTGATTCTTGGGGGTTTTATTTATGGATGAGAATGTAAAGGTTGAATGGATTCATAGGGCTTTGTCATGAATTAAAAGTTGCAGGATGAGAAATTATATTGTCACGTTGTTCTGTTGATCAATTGATTATTTTTGTGACTTTGCCATGTTTGAGTTTTGTACACACGTTTTGTCAAGATGCTTTAGAATGGATAACATACAGAAAAAATATTACTGTTAAGAGATTCTTACAGGTTTAAATTTCTTGGTTTAAGAACGTTCGATTTACAAGCAGTATTGAACATCACAATTTATACAAATATCTGGTTGTTTTTTTTGTCAGTTGTATATTTATATTATACGATATAATCCATAACACACAATAAAACGTATTGTATAGATCGATGTTTAGTAAATGGTTTTAATACCTTTAAAACGTCTGCTATACAATACATTTTGTAAAAGCTAAGGATGCCAGATATGCAACGAACAACTTGAAACAACTCATTTGTAAAACCAGAGTTGCCTTTACTGGGTTTTTTATTGCTGTTTGTGATTGATGGATTAATAATGATCATGATGACTTAAAAGTTTGCTTGATCTATTTTTTTTCAGACAATCTATATTTTCGACTTCAAGAAGGTCTACAACGTGCTCGATATGGAGATTTTATGGCAGCGCTTGTTTTACACACAACTGTTATCTTGGAACAAGCAAACCTTCTCAGGGAATTGGTGCAAGGTAAGCTAAATATCAAAATTTTGCATCAGTATGTTCGTGACGTAGAGTACTGTATGTGATAATGTCATGTAGTTATTTAACTGTTGTTTAAAAATGCGATTGTTTTTTTTTTTTTTATAGATTCCAGAAATTTATATAACAAGGTGATTGAAAATTCTCAAGCAATCAAAAGCTTAGGTAAGCATATTATTTGTTTGTTCAATTTTGTGACTAATATTTTGTGTATAAATTAGTGACTTTAGTTTTTTAAATGCTTGCAATCTGAGAACATTTTTCTGATAAAAGTATCATCAAACAAAAAAAAAAGCGCAATATTTTCAGTCGGTGTTTTTGTATCAGTTCCTTGTTATTTCAGTCTACTGGATTTGAAAATTAAGGTTCACTTTGCATTGTTAGGAATTGTGTGTAGTATTTTTCATACTATGAATTTTTCATTTCACTGCAAAACTTTGTAACCTTGCTTGTGTGACCTTATGAAGTCACAATTTTTATATTCTGTATACACAAAGTATATAGTTTTCTTATTTTCAGGTTATTGTCAATGGTCAACATATATGTTGACCATATATGAAAAAAAATATATATATATATATAGTTACAACAGTTTATATAAAATACAAATTATTGTAACTGAAATTCTCAAGCATGGTTTTGCATGCATTGAAAGCTAAATTTGTTTTGCTAAAGTTAAATTGTCAGCAGTTAACAGTTATTCATTGCTGACAATTTTGTCTATTTGTATAGTATAGGCATCTCTCGCTTATTCTAGATTCTAAAGGCTAGGAACTAGATTGAAAAGCCGGAAGTTGAATTTAAATGTGAAATCTCAACTGTTATTTGTAGGTGCTTAAACCTTTCTGATGTTCTTTGCAGAATCTAAAACAGCTGTAATCGAACGGCAAATATTGGAACAAAACTTGACTCTTCGTGATTACCCACCTTGCCAACCACCACCATGCAACATCTTTCCTGTTTCCGAAGAATCAGTTGCACTGCTGTGCCGACGCGACCCTCAATCAATGACGCGCCAAGAGTCTGGACCGCTCGTCAGCTTGGCTCGTATGGCTCATTCGAGCAACATGGATGGCATGTATCAGCGACCACCAGCAGTTGGCCGCTCGACCGTGAGATCGCCAGGATCTTCGTTTTCTCAATTGCAGCCGCCTCTTCCGCCTCCACCCCTAATTCCTCATCCCCAGGCATTGAATTCCTTGCCCCCGTATTCCGGCTCCGCTAATCATGCTCTTCCAAGAGCGTACACAGTTGTCTCCCACCCTCCTCGAGTTTATTACAATGGGAGCACTGCTCAAGCTAACATGGCAAACAGAATTCCACTGCCTGCTCATTCCATGGCTTCGCTCTCAGGAATTCCCCCGCTTCCACCCCCTCCATATCCATCAAATTTGCTTTCATCAGGGGTTCCATTTCGAGCGCAAATGACAGTTGCGGCTAGGACCGCCACTGTCTCGGCGGTCACCACGACCGCATCAACCTCTTCCCCAGTGTCGTCGCCGACTGTTTTACCATCCAGTAGTCACTCTAGTGAATTAAGGACTATGCCTTCCCTGGTGCTACCCGAAGGTATTACGATTATTCCCCTAGGCCCTTTGGCTTCCAACTGTGTTGTACCGAGACAGAGCTCGAGAAACAACAACAACGCACCGTCAGTTGTCATAGAGCCCTTAGATGCTTCCGTTCCAAAACTGAACGAGCCTGTCGTTGATGCTAGCAGCGGTGATTGTCTTCCTACCACAACGAACGAAACCAATAATCGTAAAAGGAAGCGGCACCAAATTTCTTCCAGCGCTGGTGACGATGCTGAACTGCTAGAACAAAGAAACCAAAACGAGATTGGAAGTAGTGAAATATCTATAACTTCATGGGACAATCTTTCTTGCCCTCCTCCTCTTGTGCCGTTGAACCCCGACGAAAACATTAGTGATACCGCATTTTCAGTGTATGGACATGTCCCAGGTTCTTCAAAATCTGCTGCTGCTACTGTTGCATCATCTTCCAATTCATTCCAAGAAGCTCACCCATCAGCAAGGAAGTCGACACAAACCAAGGGTATGAATTTGGATCGGTTGCTCCAACGTATTGCTGGATTCAGTCAGAACAAGACCACAACCGAAGCAGCCACAATAACGAGTGAAAAGATCACATCGACTGTGGTGGCTCCGATAGGAAGTCAACGAAGGAAAAGTCTCACCAAACTAACTCGTGACAAAATTCGCCAACAACACCTGAAATTACATGAATCCGAGACAATCGATGATTCATGTTCACTCAAATGCGCAGAAGCTCCAGCTGTCGTTGGTGAAGGAGGAGGAGAAGAAGACAACCGATCGGAAGAGAATTGTGATGATTACGATACAATGAGGATGCCGATCATTGTATCAGTGAAAGGGTCTGTTGACATGAACAGTATAACAGCAGATGATGAAACTCATGAGGTGGTTGAAGAAATTTTGCATCAAATTCAAGATATTTCTCTTGGGTCCGACAATAATGATGGAGCTAGCAACCAAGCTACTGGCAAGAGCTCCACAGAACATGACGAAAGCAGTCGTCCAAGAACAGCATCAGTATTTGCATGTCATAATTATTTCCAAAAGCCTTTGCCTGCCACTAAATCGACGCTGACGCCAACACCAGTAAGAGAGACTTTAACGGTACAGTCTTCTGTAGCTGCTGTCAGCGAACAAGAAGAGGTGGACAGCGATGTCAGAGAAATTCTCACGGAGCTGGTCACTTACATTGAACTTACAAACACACCATCTCATCATACCACTTTTGAAAATGAAAGTCCAGAAAGTGATCGGCGAAAGCAGGCAACGCCGCCAAAGAGCAGTGAACCGAAATCCATGACAATTCAAAACCTGGACGTGTTTTGTGTGAAGCGAGATCATATCATGAAAGTGACTAGTGAACAAGCAGAAAGGTCCGCAAAAGCTACCCCATCTTCCAGCTCGGCGTTGAAAAGAGACTCTCAAAGCGTTCGTTCGAAAAACTCGCACGATAAGCGAAAGCAATACGTTGTCACCAACATGTCGTCTGTTGCTTCCAAAAATCGACCTTCCATATCCATGACCATTTCTAGTGTTAGTCGAGATCCTACTAATGTAAACAAAAAGACTGTCACATCTGTCACAAAAAATCGTACTAAAACAACAAACGTGCTTCCTCTCAAAACGACTGTTTCGAAATTGCCTGCTACTGTAAAGCAGACAGAGGCGGCGGTTCAGATTCATAAATCTAATTTGGGACCTGTTACTGCAAAATCGAATGAGAAAGATGTCACAAAAGCAACTACTGCCACAAGCAGTGTGGAGATAGCGGCTAATAGTGGGAAAACAGAAAGTTATCTTCCCACACGCACAACAGAACCAGAGATCCCTGAAGAAGACGAACTTGTTCAAAATGCTACCAATGAAACTTTGGAAGATAGTAGTGATGCTGTCACATCTGCTGTTGACCTATCCAAAACGAATACGGTTGCCGTCACAACAACTGCTGCTGCTGACCTATCCAAAATAAATACGGTCACTTCGGAAAGTTCAGGTGGCATCATCAGAGATGTTGAGCTTATATTAGAATCGCTTCTAGAGAATGTGATTGCTAGCGTGGGAACTGATGTACCTGTTGTAGATGCTGAGCAATGTATTACCGAGACTCAATTACCTAACGTAGTGAATGCGGACACCACTACTTCGTTACCATCAGCAGTGGTTTCCAAACCTGTGAAGAATCCTCGACCGATTTCCAAGAAACCAAAGTTTTCAGTTTGGAGTGCTATGGGGTACAGATCGAGGAAGAAACGACGCAAGCCACGCAACATTGTCAAAAAAGAAGTTGAAGATGAAACGAGCGTTGACGTTTCTAGTTTATCCAAGGAGTCGACTGTTGCTGATGTTAATTTGTTAACAAAGTTGAAGGACCAGAATGACCCAATTTCTCATGACAAACGTGGTGCTTTATCTTCCGAGAAAGAGGGCAGGACATCTGACCAAGCAAAGCGTCCATCATCGCAGAATGCTAAGAAACTATTCCCAAACAAAAAACTCACCGCCGCCAACAAACACGGACATAAAAAGCCATGGATGATGTGCATGAAGTTATCTCACTCGGGACACGGTGCTAATGTAGATACCGACGCGTTGAAAGTGAGACGAAGCCTACGCTGGAGAAGCAAAGAACAACCTAGGAACATATTCATTCCATTTGACATCACTAACATCAGAGCTTCTAAAGAAGCACGAAAGTGCAAGAAACAACCGAAGGTCGGTGTCAAACAACAGCAGGCTGAAGAATTACCAATCTGTGATAGTAAAGATATTTCGACCAGCAAGCATTTGGATTTACCCGCTGAAAGCAACCACAGTCATAAAACGGACAACAAGAGAACTTCACCCACTGTTTCCTCCAACAAGAAGAGTAGGTGTAGCTCAAGCTTGCATACTCAAAAAGCGGGAAACAAAACCCGTGACGAACCGAAGAACATTTTCGATACTATTAGCGATAGCTCTAAAGCTTCTGCGTCACAGCAAAGAATCTCTCCGACAAATGGCGAAGCTAATTCCCAAACTACAGTAAACCGGTCACAGCAAATTTCGACTACGGAAAACGACTCCAGAGCTAATTGTAGCGTGATTACTGATGTTCAGTCCATTCTAAAGAATGTGGTCGAATGCGTCTCGAATGATCCAAATTCAACCGAGAGGATGGAATCGAGAGTGTTGACTAGAGCAATACACATCTGGCAAGAGCATGATTACAGTCGATTCCCAATGGACGTGCTACGAGTGAACCAGAATGACCAAAACAAGACACTTGATGATGCAGGGACAGACGTTGTCGGTCCAACTGATGAAGTAGCAGGCTCGACCAATCAGCCGACGGTTCCCCAGGAAGAAACAATGAGTATTGTTGAATGGATGAAAGAAGGCGTTGGTCTTGTTCAAGCAATAAGCGCCTCTGTCGGGTCAGCGAAAAGGCCAACCACCCGAAGGACAGGAGACAAAGTGAAACCTCGCTGCACAGCTAGGAAATCATTCCCCGTTTCTCTTTACTGTGCAGGGAGTTCCAAAGGTTTGGCTAAAGAAGCGAGTGCCGAACCTGACAATGATCAAAGCATCGTCTCGGACACCGATCAACAGATGGAAGGCACGCTGGCGACGCAAAATGGCATCGACGATCTGAACAAAGAAAACGATGCGTCCAGCGTGGCTATGGACGGTTTAAGTGGAATCGTCCCTTCCAAAAATGCATCAGCTGCTCCTATCGGAACAGATGCAGCAGTCAAATTTAAAGAAATTCTTAGGAACAAACTACAGACCAAATTGAAGATAGAATTACCTGCACCAGAAACCGAGATTGGTTACACGTCGTTGATGACTACGTTCATCCACAAGAATAACGTTCAAGGTGATAAAAGCTGTGTCATTCTTCAGACACCCGACCAAAGCGTCCAGATAAAGAAGCTGAAGCACAGACTATCTTTTGCAATTGCCGAAGGTTTTTCATCTGCATTTGAAGAGAAAGCGGAAGATTTGACAGTAGGTTTCAGTCAATTCAAGTTAACACGATTCATTATCACCACCAAAACTCGAAATAATCATTGTATTTTTTTTTTCTCTGTACCATTTATCAAGGCTTTGCAACCTCAAGTACAGTGTGTAAATATTTTTTCCATCCATGAAATATGGAGATACTTGAAGTCTTTCATTAACGACGATTCGAAGGCCAAACTTACTCTTCATCAACTTGGTCAGAAAGAAATACAACAGGTCAGTTAGGTTTTTTATACTCTTTATATTAGCTTCACGGGCGAGTTTCTACATACAAAAACAAGACGTCTCTGTGGATTTTGATGAACGAAGTTTCTATGAATTCGTCTGTTTATCGAATAACACTGGCTATATGCCAATATATATATAAAGAGTATGCTTAAAAAGCATTTTTAATGTAGTTGTTCTTTCTTCAATTCTATTCTTAAATATGTTACAGCTGATTGATTGGTTAAAATAATTCATTTTGGTTTTCTTTCTTTTTTTTGGGACCTAGTTCCTTGCTCTGGCCAACCTTTGCCACCTGGAGGCTCACAAAGCTGATCTAGATCTTATATTTGAAAAGACAACGTAAGTAATTACTTTACTACATTAACAGCATAACCTAAACAGCAAATTGATTAGTGATTCTACAGTGGTAACCCAGAGTCGGGCATCCTATATAATAAAATGGAAAGAATTTCCTCCTCACCAGTTATAACCATTGGACATGATTCTTTCATTTGCACCTGGGCATAAAGAGAGAATTCTAGAACTTTCAAGAACCTAGAAACTTCTACTGTGGCAGTGTCACTGTGTTTTTACTAGCGCCACTTCATCATGTGTGAAAAAGCCGAAACTCGTACCGAAATTAATACTCTTAAATAACGAATATTGCTTCGAGTTAAATGAGTAAATAACTGTAAAAAAAACAAACAGCTTTTCTGTCATTTTTGATGGTCTATTTACTAGTAATAAGGATATCAATGAATCCTTGCATCGTACCAAAAGTAAATTTTTTGTTACAAATAATGACGAACTATCGGGTGAGTCAGAATAATTATTCCTTATTTTCAGAGGTGATATGTATTGGAATTTATATATGGGGTGCCCCCTAAATTTGAAATTACAAATGAAATACAGATGAAATGAATTATTCTTTCAGTTGTCTGATTTCCTCCATTGCAGGAATGACTGTGCTTGTATGTGAAAATATAATAATGCCCATTAACAACATACGTTTAATAGGGTTGTCATTTTGTATTTCAGGACAACGGAGGATCTATCTGTGGAAATGCTGGAAAAGGCAATCAAGTTGTTGGAAGAAGGTTCAGAAGTGTAAAGCTTCACTTACGTGCCTATAGCTGCAGTGATGCTCTTGAATCGACGCTCAAGAACTAAAAACAAAATCTCTCAAAGTGGGTAGTTAGTTGTTAAAACACTAGGTTATTAGTTAGCGTAAGGCATCTTGCCAAAAGTTTCAAGTTTTCATTGGAATGGAAATTTTTTCAGTATCGAAACCAAAAGCAATACTTTTCCGAGACGGTGCAACTTTAAAATCGTGGTACTGTTTCATTATATATATCACAGAATGCGTGCAGACGCATGAAATGTTGTTAATCAGTTTGCATTGGAGAAAAATAAGGTTCAAAGTCACATTGAAGTAACGAATCAATTCACAACATCCGATAATCATCGCTCTAGTTCATTGAGGTGTTAAAGGTCATTCAAATCTGCTTTTCAATATTAGAGTGTCTTGACTATTGTTCCTATAAATGTGTAAAGTTATTTATTTTCTATATGTGCATAATACTGGCGTTCTTTGGTGTAGCAATTAGAACTCAATAATAATAATAATAATCATAGTAATGGTGCTGCTCAATCGAAGGTTCATTTTGCTTTACAACTCTTCATCAATACCACGTTGCAATTTCCGTTATTATATTCGATTTGGTTTTTCTTTTGCCTCGATTCTCGGCAGCTACTAGTGAAGACAAAGTGTGCTAATTCAAGGAATAGCATTTTTTCTCACGTATGCTGCCTATAATTTAGTTGCTGCTAGAATTTTCGTTTTATATATATATATAAACTATATGTTTTGTCTATTGTGTTTTAATTTAAAGTTTACACTCATTTCCCTCGTTCCAAGAAACCGCCCGTTATGTATGTGTAGAATCTTAAGCCTAAACGCACGTGGGAGGGCAAAATCTGGTTGTGATCCGAAAGATCTCATCACAAATAACTAACTTCAGTGTTAACCATTTATTTTGTATTTAACATGTATCTTTGCTTCCTAATAATGCCTATACAGCAATACCCCCTATTCATCGATTGCTTAACTTGTGTACATTAAATTTTGAAGGTGAGGAAACGAAACACGGTAAAAAAATTTCGAACAAAAAAAAAAACATACGTTGATTAAGTTTATTGATTGCTTATAGATGTTTACTAACAAAACTTATCCAGTGTGAGAGTGTTGTTACAGTACTAATTTTTCTTGACTAAATTTGTTTGTTTTTTTATATACGCACATAATTTTGAAATCATTGTACTTAATTCACGTTGCTTAATTCAATTTATTATTTTTGCTTTCTAATTAGTTTGTGTTTTTATAGACTGTATTATAAAAAGATAGACGTTTTTTATGCTCATTTTCAATTATTATTATTATTATTATCATTTTAACTATTATTAATATTACTATCCTCCAAGGACTTTTTCCATACATTGTGAATAATGTATATATATATCTTGGTCTGAGACTCGGTCCGTGTTCTGTTACAAGATCCATCTTGGTTAATTTTTCTTTTGTCGGTGGCTGTTTTATTCGATAGTTCATTCATTCTCGGTTGCTGATTAGCCAACCTTGAACGAAACAACAACAATAATAATAATTGCAGTATACTCTGAATCATTGTTTCCTGCCGTACGCAGGATGATTACACAGTATTTTTTTAATATTCCAACATCGTCATGGTAACTTTTGATTTTCTTTTGCCTAAGACTATCGTTGCTAGATTAATAATTCAACAATTCAATAGAGAGGGAAAAAAATTCATAGGCTTAGCCTTGAGTCTTTTAGTAGCCGTGTGAATAATTTGAACATTACAACGTGTATGTTGTTTTATTTCTTTTATGACAAAGAATGAAAGTTTTTGGATTTTGGTTTTTTTTTTTTTTTTTTTGTATTTAAAAAAATGAAACGTTTGTTGTTTGAGTTGACAGTAGAATACTTTTCAATATTACGCTAACAACATACTTCCCAAAAAAAAACTGTCCATGAAGTTTCATATTCTCATCACATAGATAAGTTATTACAGTTCTGAAACGAAAACTTGTATGGTAGACTAGATGAAAGTTTACCATTTTATTTTATTTGAGTATCCATTTTGTAAGGTCAAAGACATTGCTTTCTCTTGGGAGTGGTAAACATGATTAGCTTCTGAGACCATCAATAATGTAGTAATTTTTTTCCAGTAATAATAATAATATAATAAATATTTTGTGTATTTGGCTTGCTTGCAAGATTTTATCACAAACTGAGTGTTTGCAACCTTATTACAATATCTTCATATGGCGACAACTTTTTCCATTTTGGTCGCATTGAACCAAGATGGTACGCTTTAAACTTTGCAGCATCGCGAAGAACGTTTCTGTGTAATTCGCAAAATTACTCGGGCATGATCTGATGGCCCAGTGTCTCCTATATACTCCTATACCCCTATAGCAGGGTTTCCCAAAGTGTGAGTCGGGACCCACTGGTGGGTCGCGAAAAGTAAAAAGTTAAAAGTAAAAATCAGAACGTGAAGTTATAGTTCTTTAATTTGCTTAGTTGTAATAAAATGTATTAATAAATTATTATTTTAACTCCTCCCAATTTTCATAACATAAGCTAGATGGGACCCAATGTAATGCTACTTTGTGAAAGTGGGTCGTGGTCTAAGAAAGTTTGGGAACTCCTGCCCTGTAGTATATAGGATGCACTGGATGGACCCACATGGTAGGGGCCCAAAGGGAGGTCTATTAAGAAACTACTCCACTTTTGAATACTCATATACCATTGATCTCTAATTATAATCTGCGTACTTTTAAAATCGACACTGTTTTTTTTTCATTAGGAAGATTATTTTCAATTGGTCATATAAATTACAGTGATTGTTTAAATTCAGATCATCGTACTTACTTTGAAGTAGATATCCTCGTATACGTTCTAGAAATTTTGATTCTGTGTCATACCATGACACCGTATCACTATCTCACGTACGATAGTGGTGCATCATGGTTATACATACCTGTTTGATTGTAATTAATTTTATACTTCATTTTTTCATAAAGTTTAATTTACTAAAACTCAACTTTTACTGTACATGCAGCAACAAATAGATTTATTTATTCAAATGTTATTCAATCAGCACAATATACAAAGTGCTGTAACTCGCGTAATTTTGCGAATATTGCAGATTTGATTGCGCTGAATGTTATCTTTTAGCATCTTTGAGGCACGCTGAACACGCCTGTGCAATTTATAGCTCGATATTCGCAAAACTCTAGAAGTTATGGCACTTTTACGTCTGAACTAATAATACTTTTGAAACATCCGAATTTCAAAGTCTCGTAACTCGCGTAATTTTGCAAGTTTCAAAGGTCCGATTGCACAGAAATATTATTCATGATGCAGGCAACACGCCTGCAAAGTTTCAGCCGACTTTATTTTTCATCAAAAATCGACAAAAAAGAGGGCCTATAGCCTTTGCTTTTGAATTAATTTTCATCAAAAATCCAA
>JAQIWH010001598.1:0-30414 GCA_034695005.1 Cryptops parisi
AAAAGTTAAATCGTTAATCAATTTTTCAACTTCGTTAATTAACGATTAACGGATTAACGGACTTGTGCCCAGCTATGTATGTATGTATGAATATAAATTCATACTGTATATATACTGTATATATATTTTTTCATTATATATACAGTATGAATATATATTCATATATATATATATATATATATATATATATATATATACATACATACATTTAACCAATATATGAAAAATATATTAATTATATTTTCTATTTGAAAATTATATATAAAAATGTTAAACTGTCGAAGGTATATTTAACATGCTATACCAATAAAAAAAACATGCGTATATCTTTTAAAAAAGTGTATATTAATATACACAGTATATTATACACAATGATTATACAATTCAATGTAATGCATCCACTTTAATACTGTCTGGTTATAGTAAGTTGAAATGACGATTTTATTTAATGGAAATTCTTATATGGTTACATATAAATAAAAATATTTAATTATAATAAACTTATTTTTTTTTATCAAATGATAAAAACCATTTAAAATCATTTTCATGTTATCATATTTCGATACAACAAGATAATATGATCAACAAATGGATCAATGACGAGCAGCGCAGCGAAGCCTCAATAAAGGAGGAGCTTCTTATATCACTTTAATAACAATTGCATCATCAACATCATATTCCAATTGAAATTTTTTGTTAAACATCCATAAACAATAATAAAAAAATAAACACCTTAAAAACATCCTTAATTTATAATTAATGAACACTAAACAATACGTTTTTCGTGATTTTTCATGACAAGACTATCGCAGTGCTCATTGTGCAGTACTCCATTTGTAAACACTTCAGGTAACTAGGATACGACCAAAGCTGCGAGCAATTTTTTCTTATTCAAGGCTGTTTAAAAAGAAATTGCCCCCTCCCCCAAAAAAATGCCGCAATCCATTTATAACTCGACATGCCATGTATGAAAAAGCGGCAGAAAATAAATAAGTGTATTATATAATACACTTATTATTATTATGTATAGTTAAGTATCGCTTGCATATGAAGAATTGATGCCTAGGTGGGGTCGACACTTGACACGTACATTCGGGGCTTCAACACAATTTGCTTGAATAGAAACCAAAGAGCGGTGTTGTGGAGGAATTTTCTCAACATCATCATCTTCACCAACCAAAAAATCATCTTCGTCGCGATTGGATGAAATAAAAATGCAATAAGTTGCCACCTTCTTTTGACATTTATATCGTGCAAAACAAAAAAAAAAATGCCTTCAGCTGTGTTTAATTTGGTGAAAATAGATGTCGAGAAGAAGCAGGGCTGTGTAAAAGGTTAGAAACATCATCATCATCAACAACAACATATCTCTATGCGATGTTAACAATGATGTTTATCGATTGTATTCATGATGGCACTTTATTTAGCGAGCAATATTTTTAATTTCAAATTTAATAGCTGCTATAAAGATTGGTTTATGCAATAAACGCCAGCCGAGAAGGACGTGTATACTTGATGATCTATGTTCCGAAAAATGTTTAGAACCGTATTGAATCTGATTTTTCACGATACTAGGTGAGTATAAAACATTTTGTAATTTATTACAAAAATAAATTTGTATGAAGCTGTTCAAATAATAACTGCTTGTTGTTATTGATAAACACACTAGAAATTGTTACACAAAGAGGAACAACTTATTAACCAGTACAGTTGAATCCGGTTATTATAATCGGATGATGTTATCACAGAATCGGCTATTGTTATCATAAGCAGTCGGTCCCAAAACACTGTTTAATGTATTTTTTTATATCCACTGTTTAATGTTATCAGCTGGTTATTGTTATCAAAAAGTACTAATCCCAAAGTGATCATAACAACCGGATTCCACTGCATTAACAAGGCACTTGTTGTTGAAATAAACTCAATTGTATATTTATCATACTTATAACATCATCCTTAAACACACAATAGTTGTGTGCTAATTCACTTAATTTCATTCATTGACAAGTCCTTGTTTGGAAAATATGAATAAACATTTCGTCCAATATTCTGAACATCACCAACGCATGATGTTGAGGTGCACCATCTTTTTGGCTGAGTCGCTTGAAAAAGTGCTGCTCTTCACTGTGAGTGCAGCACGTTTTCAATGAGTTTCTTCAACACAAGCCATTTACATTGACTTATCCATCTTTTCGATCAAATCGCTTGGAAACATGCTGTTCTTTTAGTGGATCATATTTGAAACAGACAGGTGCACTATACAACACCAATCATATTAAGGTATTGCATTGGTGAATGCAGAAACAACATAAGTCACAAAAATGCAAAGAATGCTTTTTGTATCAATGTATCAATGGGTTTGTCTGGGGTAGACACGTGTTGGATGAAGAAACCTCATTAGTTAGTCTGTAAATGCAATCATCATATTCATGTTTTTTTTTTGGGATGGGATAGAACAGTTGTTTGTTTTTTTTGGTGTCCTATAAAATTTCAAGAAAGTGACTTATGTTGTTTCTGTACTCGCCGATTCTATTAAATTGCACCTATAACCAAACATGTGTTTTTAAATACAAAGGCTAGATTTAAAGAATAGTCAGTTTTACATACTGTAAATATATGTAGCCTGCAAATGTGCAGTTATTTTTTACCTATATGCATCAGAAACTGGTGATTGGGTTTTTCTTTATTTCAGTAACACTTTTTTAGTGTAATAGTGTTGATGGGCATGGATGACTGCATGAAATTATGATGCGTATACTGTTTATAATTTACTAACATGTTTTCCAGGTGAGGAAGTCATCATGAACATCCCTAAGAATATCAGCCAACGTTTATTGCCATGCAAAATACATTATTTTCTTTTCGCTGGAGGTAAGCGCATGTTAAGAAACTTGGTGCATCTGTTATATGAAATCAAAGTTATACATGGTTTCCCTAAAAGGTCTGGCCTAAAATTTCAACTACAGATGCTACGCATCGAAACAATTAAAAAAACGACATATAAACATGAGTCCCGGAAATGGTTCCATTTGGAGATAATAAACAACACAGGGTGAAGTCACATTTTTGTCCTAAACATCCGACGTGGAAGCACCATTTTCTCGACGAATGTTTCTATGGCAATTCTGCTTTGTTTTGATGTGTAACATTTATGGTTGAAATCTGGCCAGACCTTTTAAGAACACCCTGTATAAATATGCTTCTTTTATCGTTAACAAAAAAAACAAACAATTTAATTATTCTATGATACCATCCGTCTTTGCTTTGCTAGCAAGTTGGTAATAAAACATGCACGTAAATGTTAATCTGAGAAACAACTCACTTTTGATTTGATAGGTCAAGCAGCAGTGCTTCCATTTATTCCTGTTCTCGCAAAACACTTTGGCATCTCTCCCGAAGTGGTTGGCATTCTGTATACGATCCTTCCGATGGTTCCCATGTTTTCAAACCCCATCACCGGCATCATCTCGGACAAACTGCGCAAACTGAAGCTCGTCATGATGATTTCTTTGGGTCTCTTCACAGTCTTTATTTTCAGTATCGTGTTACTTCCACTCCAGCCGAGCAACACACCACCAGCGACCAACAATAAAACGCTGCACGGTCTCAGGACGATCGACGATCCTTTGCTATGTGCATCCAACGGTAGTTTCCTTAGCGTTTGCGATGATGTGACTCACCGATCTTCCTTGCTGGTAGTTCGTGTTTGCAATTTCACGTGTTGGAACATCAAAAATATGCCGTGCGAAACACCGGATTGCTTCGAAAACCAATATCCTGACAACGTTTCGATCCGTTCTTTGGATGCTGATGAAATGGATTCCGATTATGCATCGTGTTCGCAAATGCACCGATACAACGCTTCGTTTTGGTGGAAGCCGAGGACTTGTTCGGATGAAGCGCTAGAGATGATGTCAAAAATCGACAACTGGACGTGGAACTGCGATGATAGTTTGTTGTTTCAGTGCGACACTACCTACAATGCCGACGTTGTTCACCGTGACAGGGATAAGTCGATTTACATGTTGTTCTCGTTTTGGTGGTTGTGCATCAGCACGGTCATCGGGTGGGTGAGTCTTGGCACGGTGACGTGCTTGACGGATGCCATCATTCTAGATAATTTGGGCGAAAAAATCGACCAGTTTGGTCGTCAAAGATTATGGGGTACCATCGGTGCAGGACTGAGTGTCATCCTAACAGGTATCTTGAAAGGCAACCTCTTCAAAGTAATTCCATTTCCTTACTTGTTTTGCATGAAAAAAAAACAACACATTTCGTTCTCATTCTTCACCTCTGTGCTTTTCAATACAGGCAACTGTCGGTTTACGAACGTTCAATTTAAGAAACAGCCATTATGACAAATTTCACAATGTTATATATCACGTACAATGAACCATAAGGTATAAATATATATGCATTATTACGAATTGTGCATGGACCATTGGATATCTTAATGGTTCAAATAGTTTAAAATAGCTGCTGATGTATATCATACGTATCATCAATGCTCAATACAAGAAATCCTACTCTATAGAAGCTTAGACTGAGGTTGAAGCCTCAGTTGTATTGACCAATCAGGTGCGAGAAATGGCATGGTCAATTTGGTGTGAGGCATGACATTGGCCAATCAAATGCGAGGCATGACATTGGTCAATCTAATGCGAGGCATGACATTGGTCAATCGGACATCAGCAATCATTCAGCACTTAAAGTGGTACGTTTCTAGGTCAAATGCCAATCATTCTGGAAGCTTGCCGCAATACTCTTTTACAGCCTTACTTGTGATCATAGCCTACATATTAGTTAACGAATAAAACATAAAGAATAGGACTTGTTCATAAACTGGGAGTTGCCTGTACCATAAACATTGTTAACAAGATCCAAGCAAAAAATATCAACAACTCGTATGACAAATGTTGACATTGTCAGAATCCATGCCTGATCATTTTTCAAAATTCCATGTAAAATAACAAAATTTTCACTTACATTTTTCTGTTACAATAACTTAATAACCACGCATATCATAAGCATATTGACTATGAATCTGTTCATGAACAAATTCTGTTTTATGTTAATTTTCGATCCTAGTTGTTGATATTTTAAGCAATGCTTCAATCAGCTCTGTTTTAAATAATTACTTCTTTCGACTAGGTTTCTTGAACGAAAAGGAAACTCAGCGAACCGGGCGGCCCGACTACCGTTTAGGGTTCTACATCTTCCTCGTTCTTCTCACGATCGATCAGTATGCAATCTACCGCATGGAAGATTCCAAGCAACCCAAACCCCAAAACATACGCAAGTGCATCACCAAGTTGCTCCGAAGTTCGCAAATAGTGCTGTTCCTGCTTGCGTTCTTCGTCATCGGCGTCCTCGTCGGCATTTTGGAATCATTCCACTTCTGGTACCTTGAGGACCTTGGGGCCAACCAACTGCTCCTTGGACTCACACGTGGAATGCAACTGTTTGGGGGAGAGATGCCATCGTTTATCGTCTCAGGTTGGGTCATCAACAAAATTGGCAAGTATACGCTCATCCTTACTGATATCTAATCGAAGGGCTTTGGGGAGCATAATGGTAAGCCACACTTTTTCAAAAAATGACATTTTTACATCAAACTGTTTTTTTATCTTGTTACTTTACCACCTCCTGGATTTTCCAGAAAATGACAGCCTAATATAGAGAATTACCCTGTTGCTTAGTATGGGACTCTATGGAGTTTCTCACCAAAAAAAAAAACAACGGATCTCCTGAACCATTTTAAAAATGTGGCTTATGCTGCCCAAAGCCCAACTGAAGAAATGCATTAAGAGTTCTAACATTGGACACTATTTTAATCATATTGACAGGTTATGTGAATACAGTGACTATTGTTCTTGCTGTGTATGGGATGCGTTTCTTTGGGTACTCGCTATTAACCAACCCCTGGGTAACGCTTCCGTTAGAATTAACACATGCAGCTTACGGTATATTCTATACCGCGATGGCAGCGTATGCCAGCGTGGTGGCTCCGCCGGGAATGTCAGCGACGATGCAAGCGATTGTTGGCGCTATGTATGAAGGAGCAGGTGATTATACTTTTGCACTTTCAATAAACTATATGAAGACCTGGATATACTGTATACACATTCAATGGGTGAAACTTCACCATAAAAGAATCATAGAAATTATTTATTACAAACACAAGAATGTTTGCTTGTTTGGTTGGAAGACTAGCATAGGAAATGTGTTAAAATCCAGGTCTTCATATAGGGCGATCACAGAGTTTGTTCACAATTTCAAAAAATCGTTAAAAATACGATTGATGGGATAATTTGACCAAATTGGTTGCAATATATTGAGTTGCATACGTACAAGTGTTTTCAAATAAAGTAGGCAGAACTTTGATTTTTAGCGCTTAACACTTTATGTAAGAAAATTAGATTTGTCATTCAATTGGTGTTTCTTCCCATGGAAATAAACATGTTGATGATCACTTAATATATTGCAACAAAGAGACGACAAAAAGAAAGAACTCACAAAATATTTCAGGTTTACAATAGTCGCTTTCCATATTCTTGCTCCAAAAAGTCTGGAAGTGCAAATTATGTGCAACCCCGATGTCTTTATGCTATAGACTGGTCAAAAACAATTTAATATATGCATTTTAAAGAATAATGATGTAAGTGGATTTACATCATTTTTCCACACAACTCAATTGTAAGCACACTCTGTGAACACCCAGTATATACAGTGAAACTTCTTTAAAGGACCAGCTCCCAAAGTGACTATTCACCAGGAACGGATTTTTGATTGTTATTGAATGTTTCCCCCCTATCAAGGACCACCTCTCTGAACGACCACTGTTTCATAAAACCGTGGGTAGTCGGCTTAGAGAAGTTTCCCTGTATATATCCAGGTCCTTTACAAACAGCACAGTTCAATATTATGTAAACAAAAAATTAATCTTTTAGGGAAATATGACCTAACAAAATCAAAAGAGCATTTTTGTTCAAACATTACAAAAAAAATTTCCATTTGAAAACACATTTCACAAGAAACTTCATATAACTTCAGTAAAAATAACTCCTCCATTTTACACCTTTGACTGTAATAGTAACTGATAACTCGAAATTAAAAGTCATACTGATCCAACGGTTAATCCAAAATACAACTTACATCAACAGGCATCGGTTTTGGAAGTTTCCTCGGAGGTCAGCTCTACGGGTCGGTCGGTGGAAAAACCATGTTCTTCGGGTTTGGATGCATTGCCATCAGCAGCAGTATTGTTCACGGGACACTGCAACTGATTTTAAGCCGGTTTCAGTGTGGAAGAACAGATATTCACGGTAATGTTATATTTACAGTAACGCTAAAAAAATAAGGCAAGAAGTGATAAGTAACTTATTTTTGCGAATATAAGACGTACCTTTTACACAAGGCGCTCCATAGCTGCATCTTACATAGATTATAATAAACAACTAGATGCAATAAAAATCATTACCCAATATATATACTACTGGTAGTATATAAAAAAAATATATGAACGAGTGTGTTATTTGGGGGTCGTCTTCAGTATCTTCCCGTGTCTTTATTACAAAACATATTACATTAGTAGAGCCAATCATAGCATCAGCTTCATTGTTCGATAAGCTGTTTCTTAGATGTATCTCATGGATGCATCCTATATTCATTTTTTACTCAAACCCCTAAAAGTCACGTCTTATATTTGGGTGCGACTTATATTGAGTACATCTTATATTCGCAAAAAATACGGTAATGTTATGCATAATCACTTATGATTACCCCCCCCCCCCTCTGCCGTTCAGATCACAAAGTCTCGTTACTCATATGTTGAAAAACCATTATTATTTTGCAGGTAAGCCTTATAGGACGACATCAAAAGAAATAAACCTGATTCCCGAAATAACGGAAGCCACGAACTTGAACGAAAACAAACCAGTCGACGTACGAATTAACCTCAACGGAACCACTGCGGCGTACATTGTTACAAGTGTTTAAGCAATAATTAATTCTTCACACACTCATAATAAAGAAAAACAACAGGCATATTGTAAATTTATATACCCTGGAGTTAAAACATAATTCCAACTCTCAAATCGTAACCTATTTTTTATAGACCCGCTTTTCATCGTTGAATTAACGCAGGAACAGTGGAACTTTTTTTTCTCCACTCGACTCCTGTTTCTAGTTGACTTTAAATTGAGCATTAAACTGAATAAATACTATTTTATTAAGTACTGCAAAAAAAAAATAAAGAAGATATTTAATAAAAATAATAAAATAAAATAGGCCTAAAAATTATTGTTGAAAATTTTAAATAATTTTAACAACGTGTACTTGGTTTTTCCGTTTCTTGTCTTGCAGCGATTGGTGACAGGGCAAGTGTCATTCACCACTTACTGTATTTAACATTGGAAAATTCCATTTTTAGTTAATTAACCTAGTAACAAATTTTTCTTGTACAAACCAATTTCGTTGTTATGTGTAACACTTTTTGTTAAAATGGTGGATTTTCGTGCTACACAAAATGTGTGAACATTTTTCCAACAAACTTTGTTTTTTTTTTGTCAATTGTTTTATCTCGCTGTTCATTGTGCCATTCTATGGTATTTGTTTTTAAAACTGGAAAACAAACCATGATAAAGAAATGTGATAAAAGAAATAAGAATGAAACAACAAGACTAAGGCTTGTTTTTAAAAATGAAAAGTACCGCCAACTTGTTGTTGCCTTAAAAGGATTTGTTAAAAACTTGACGACTTGATAGTTTTACCGAGATTTTGATGGTTACCGAATTTTATAAAACCCACATGAAAATTTGGTTACAGTTTTATTATCGTGGTTGTTATTTGTATATGTGAGCACAATAAAATTCTTTCAAATCTAACGTTTCAATCTTCAGTAAATGTTATACAGTTGATTCATATACAGTACTTACAAGAGAAAACTCTTGGTTTACAATTTTACATTTAATCATAGTTTTAATGACCTTAATGGCTGCAAATGTATAGTGAATGTTGATGTAAGTTTCTAGAATAATGTAGATACAGGACAACAGCATCAACCTAGAAACATACCGGAATAAAGTATCATTGGCCAATGTCATGTCTCACAACTGATTGGCCAATGTCATGCCTCACACCTGATTTGTCAATGTCATGCCTCACACCTGATTGGCCAATATATGTTTACTGTGGTCGTTATAAAAACAGTGGCTATAAGATTTCACTGGATGTCTATAAGAGTAGATGCATCATATAGACTATTTGACATTTAGTCATTTAGTGCCTTAAAATGGCTGCAATCGTATGCAATATATATTATAAAGCTCAGGAGATGTAGGCTACAAATATCGAATGTTTTGGAAAGGAACTCAATTCATAAACCAAGAGTTGCCCGTGCAATTGTATTAGTACATCAGATCGCAATGTTAATTGAAATTACCAAAATATTAGCTCTAACCTCCAATTTTAAATATGTAATAGAATCCTCCTGTTGTTTTCCTTTGCGTCTACCAATGATAACAACAAGAACTGAGTAGACAATGCCAAAAATAAGCGAAGAAATCCCAAGGAAACGAAATATCAGTTTGCCACCCTAACGGTTGTATAATAATCCACTAATAAATTTTCTCACGCAAACACCTGAAAACAAATCGAATTTTAAACAAAATTACTAAAATTTTCATATTTAGCAAAACCAAACTACTTAAGTTTTAGTGTACAGGCATACGCATACCTCAATCTTTCGTCACAATTGGGACCAGAGCACTGACAAAAGTCGGAGCACCGACGAAAGTCGAAACATTGACTTTATTTAGCTTGCAATATGCATTAGAGCAGTGGAAAAAACGTGAATACTCGCAAAACTGCATAACACTCGCAAATATGTGCAACACTTAAATAAACAAAAATAAATAACATAAAATCAAATCAAATCTAAATATTGCCCGCCTGTTTTCATATAATATTTGCATAACTAAAGTGTGAGTTATAATCAGATTCAATTAGTTGATTGAAAGGTAAAACAATAATAATAACTGAATGACATTGCTCGGTATTGACCAAGTTTGTTGCAATATATTAAGTTACATATGTACAAGTATTTTTAAATAAGGAAAGCCAAACTTTGATCTTTAGTTCATAAAACTTTATGCAAGAAATTCCACAGATCATCACCCTCATCCATTGTAGTTATAAATCCTTAAAATTGTAAGCAGATTCTGCGAACACCCTGTATGTACAGTGAAATTCCTCTAAAAACCCAGTTCCATTCGAGGACCACCTCCCAAAATGACAGTTTCCATCTGAAAAGAATTTTTGATTGTTACTGCATAAAACTGTCAGTCACCACTTCTCTAAAAGACTACGATTTCAGGTCGTCAGCTTCGAGAAGTTTCACTGTATATATTATCCAGGTCCTTTACAAACAGCAGGTAAAAATAAAATGAATCATTTAAGAGAAATGTAATCTAACCAAATCAAAAGAGCAAACATTTCTGTTCAAACATTACACCACATTTTCATTTGAAAACAGAGTTCACAAGAAACTTCATGTAGCTTCAGTAAAAATATAACTCGTACACTTTACACCTTTGAAATATAACGCCTACACTTCACACCAGTAGACCTTTTTTTTGATCTCAATGTAAATTAAGATTCACAGAAATGTTATAAAGCACAAACGCAATGGTAATTGATAACATAGTTTAAACTAAAGTTATGCTGATCAATCTCAATGTAAATTAAGATTTATTTTAATCTCAATGTAAATTAATAAGATTTACAGAAATGTTATAAGGCACAAACGTAATGGTAACTGATGACATAGCTTAATGCTCTAAACTAAAGTTATACTGATCAACGGTTAATCCAGGATACAGCTTACATCAATAAGCATCGGTTTCAGAAGTTTCCTCGATGGTCGGCTCTACGGGTCGGTCGGTGGAAAGACCATCATGTTCGTCGGGTCTGAATGCATTGCCATCATCAGCAGTGTTGTCCACGAGACACTGCAATTGATTTTTAAGCCGATTTCAGTGTGAAACAACAGATATTCACGGCAATGCTATATTTACAGTAGTGCTGATTCCTGATTGGCCAATGTCATGCCTCACACCTGATTGGCCAATTTCATGCCTCGTACCCGATTGTCTAATATATGCTTACTGTGGTTTTATTAAAAAACCGTGGTTTCAAGATTTCACTGGACTTTTGTGAGAGTAGATGTATTATATATAGAATCTATATTTATTACAAAATGTCAAATGGTCTATTATAGATCATTTGACATTTAGTCAGGCCTTAAAACTGACTGCAAACGTATGGATCATTATGTATGGTCAAGCTCAGGAAATGCACATATTTAATTTTTGCTACACATAATGAATGTTTTGGAAAGGAACTCATCCGTAAACCAAGAGTTGCCCTTACTATTGCAAGTAGTACATCAGCACGTTAGAATGGTCACCATCGGTAGTTGAAATTAACAAAACCTACCTCCAAAGTTCGATAACTGGTGAAGTCATCCTGTTGTTTTTTGCATTTACCGATGATAGCAACAAGAATCGTGTAGACAATGCCGAAGACGAGCGCAGAAATTCCAAGGACGAGAAACATCAGTTTGCCACCATAACGGTTGTATAGTAATCCACTAATAAAATTTCCTGCACCAACACCTGAAAACAAATCGAATTATAAACAAAATTACCGAAATTTCTATATTCAATACTTAGCTCGACACAAATGTAATAATTTAGTGTACATCAGTTATCAATAGCATTGTTAATATGTTTTTACAAATTTGTGTGCAAAAACAAATCAATTCACTATAATAATGAACAAAAACCAAATATTAGGTCAGTCAATAAATAACGAGCCGAAGGCTATTGTGGAAAAACTACGAGACATGCAATAACGCTGATTGGCATGAATGACACCACATTCAAAAGATAGGCACATGCACGCTTTGCACTACGTGATCGAAAAGAGGGGGCGGGGCCTCAATCGTGCGCGCCGTCCACACCATAGAGAGAAAAAAAAGTAAAAGTTTTAACTTTATTTAAAAGTATTGCCCACGAAAATTTAGACATTTGTCTCACTGAGACACTAGGCATACGTACAATGACCATCTCACTATTTATTGACTGATCCATATAATTAGTTCTGAAGATCAAGAAAAGCTGTATCAATAAAACATTATCAACCACAAAAAAAATTCTTACCTATTCCATTGAAGACACTCTGTAGCAATCCCTGCATCGTTGCAGTCATGCCAGGTGGTGCATTCAAACATGCAAATGAAACCAGCGCAGCAAAAAACAGTCCGAACGTCACACCGTGAAACATTTCAGAGACAAAAACCACCAGGGATTTACAACAAAATAATAGCCAATAAAGCGGACACCAAAACACGCCAAGCATAGCGACGCCGAGTTAAGATGACCGATCTTTTTGACAATCACTCCGGAGAAGAAAAAAAACAACGGTTCCGCTAAAAAAGACTGGACAATCGCGATCAATTCTTTTGAAATCGGAACAACAGAAGGTTTCGATTCGTTAAGAGAGACCAGAGACCAGAAATTCCACACTGCGCCTGTCAACAGTCCCATCACAAACACTGCCGCAGTGAAAATAACAATGTCAGGAGCAGCGTACAATTTGCGAATTTTACCTAAGAAATTCACTGGTTCCGGTTGGTCAATGACAGTCAGTTGCGTGCACAGCAAGAAATCAAGAGCGTGAAGTGTCAGCAGTAAGTGAAAGTTGAAAAAGTTGAAGTTGTAATTGTTTATGATCAAACCAACATTCCCAATCATTATAACAATAGTCATAAGGCCAAACCCAAGTGCCCCGAAAAGACGCTGACGTCCAAAGTCAGCGTGAAGTTTGTCAACATTGTCGGAAATGATGGTGTCTCCGAGACTTGTAACGAGCCCTATACCAGCGAAACTTAAGATCATCGCTGTTAATAAAAGACAGAAACTTGGACTGGAATATATACTTTCGTCATTGGTATGCAGTTTCGGAATGAACTGTATGGAATAGTATGCAAACGCCATAACGATAATGCTGGTGAGTAATATCCCTTTGTGCCGTTTCAGACGATCGGCAATATAGCCAAACAATAGGTTTACGAAGGTGGCGATGAACGGCAAAATTTTGAAAATCACTTTCAGGTTGTCCCCATCGAAACCCATTTCATGGGCGCGAAAGGGAAGACTGAAAACCACGCATGCAAAACCTGTAAAAATAAATAAATTAAAATCGAAATTCATCACTAGACTTTTGTAACCAATAGTCTACAGAATTATCACGCAAAATAAATGAATAATTTGATATACCATAAATTTAAACAAAAAGCTATGTTTTTGATAACGAATTATTACCAATAACGAATAGTCGCACAATTTGATTCTGTGACTATTGATATTGTACAATCAAGATTTATTAAGCGTACAGTGTATCACTATCGAACACAGAACGCAGAAACATGAGCCATGTTTTCATTTTTCCTGATAATGTAAAACGGTTGAAATTGAAAAAACAAAAAATCATGTGACAAAAAAAAATATACTTACTACCCACAAATAGAAAATAATGCAATTTCACTATCGTGAGTGTTTCAAGAAGAGCCATTGTAAATTATAATTACAATAGAATTCTTATGTTGATACTTATTGAACAAATTTTCTCGTGGGCAACAAATTTGACTTTTTTTTTCAGTGATGTAATAGTTTATTTTTTTAACCTGTAATGAAAATAACGATAATCATACATAAATAAATTTAAAATGGTAAAACACAAGTTATTGTTTAAAAATAAAACAAATACAGTATAAGGGCACAAAATCAAAATTTTCGAAACATGACTATAAAATAAATAGAATCTCAAAAATAAAATAAAATTATATGTACATTTCAATTTTTAAACAATTTATGAGATCTATTGTCACGAAACGGCATACAAAAGGAATTAAATGTGTAATGCTGAACTTGTACCTGATGTGAACGTGGATGAAAACGAAACAGCAACTAACCACACGTACAAAGTGTACATTTAGCGACAGACAAAACTCAATATTGGTCATCCAAAATCCCAACATTGATAAAGAGGTTATCTTCACTCTTACCAACTGTAATAAAATTTAATAAAAAAAATAAAATAAACACCGTCATTTTGGTGACGCAATCTGGCTTCGCGTGTACTTTCCGTTAACGAAATATTACCCTACGTTTCGGCTGACGTCCCAATCTCAGAAATAGCGTCGTCTAGTATCTCAAAACAAATCTGCGACATGAACATTATCAACAAATTGAAATAATAACTTCAATTATCATTTCCAAGACTCTTTATATATAAAAAAGATTACAAAATGTTACGTTGGTTTATGTGATCGTAACTTTTCGTGTAAATTTCCAGCACATTGCATTTTACGTTCGTCAAACAAAAAGAATTCATTTTACAATAAATTATTTGCTTTTCTTTTGTGAATTTTAATCAGTTGGTTGCAAAAAAAAAAAAATTGCGACGTTTTTCCACTCAACTTCTCACTTATGTTAAGTATTGCAAAGAAAAACAAACAAAACAACAACGAAGACATATTACCTATACATTTATGAATCACCGTTACGGTCCTTCTGTTTGCACTTCTGTATGATGAAAACAAAAATCGTGTAGACAACGCTGAACAAAAGTGAACAGACCCCAATAGTGCAGAACATGCATTTGCCACCATAGTGTTTGTATAACAATCCGCTAATTAAATTTCCACAACCGACACCTGAAAAACAAATAAAAATACAAGAAAAAACAAGAGTGAAATTTTGTCGAATGAATTTCACAAACTCACAAGACATTTAACCAAAAAGAAAAAATAAAACTATAGTTTTTGCCACACATAAAAATATGTACAAATTATGATTCGATTGTTTTGAAAATGCAGTTGAACATTTGTTGAAAGATTCTTACCGATTCCTTCAAACACGCTTTGCAACCATCCTTGCATGGTCGCCGTCATGCCAGGCGGTGCTTTCAAACAGGCAAACGAAACCAGCGTAGCGAAAAAAAGTCCAAACGTCACACCATGAAACAATTCCACGGGCAAAATCCACCAAGGATCGACGAGAAGCGAGTAGCAAATGTAGCGCACTCCATAACACGCCAAGCACAGCGACATCGAGTAGAGATGACCGGTTTTTTTGACAATCGCTCCGGAAAAGAGAAAGAACAATGCTTCGCCTCCAAAACACTGGACACCCGCGATCAGTCCGATCAGAAGAGGCGTCGAACCTTCTAATTCGTTGACATAAAGAAACAAAAACGTCCATAACGTGCCTGTCAAGAGTCCCATCACAAACACTGCGGCGGTGAAAACCCCAACGGTAGGATCGGAGTACAATTTGCGGATGTTACCAAAAATTTTCACTGGTTTTGGTTGGTCGACGACCATCAGCTGCGTGCACAAGAAGAAATCAAGAACGTAAAATGCCAGTAGCAAGTGATAGCCGATAGAGTAATCGACTTTGGACGATCCTGCACTCACAGCTGTGAAAATCTGTCCGACAACAATGCTCATAAGGCCCCACCCAAGTGTTCCAAAAAGACGCTGACGGCCAAAGTCTGCATCAAGTTTGTGAACGCTGTCAGAAACGATCGTATCGCCAAGACTGCTGACGAGCCCCACACCTGCACCAGACAAGATCATCGCTGTAACTAGAAGAATGAAATTGGTACCGGTGTGCGTACTGGAATGTTGAGTTTCGTCACTAACGCACACGCAGTTCAAATGGCACGAAGAATTCAGGTCGCAAAAATCCAATGGAATAGGCAGAATCGTGAAACACCCCGTATTGTTCAACAGGACAGCCGCATTGGAACTGTTGAAGGATTTCACAACACGACTCGAGAGGGCGTTGCACATAAAATTCTGACTGCACAAATCTGATGCAGTAGCGTTCGTCTGACAAAAAACATCACACTTCACATGAGACGTAGTGTCCACGAGACACAAAGAATTTGAAGAAGCACCACAAACTTCGATAGTTTTGTCATTTCGATGACACTTTGATGTCCAAGATTCATCGTCCACATTTTTCAGTTCCGGAATGAACAGTATGGAATAGTACGCAAACGCCGCAACGACAATACTGATGAGGAATATCCCTTTGTGCCGTTGCAAACGATCGGCGACATTTCCAAACAATGGTTTGATAAGGATGACGGTGAACGGCAGAATGGTGAAAATCATTGTCAGCGCGTCCCGATCGACACCCAGTTGAGTGATGTAAACGGGAATATATTGAGCCACGCATGCTAATCCTGTAGTAAAATTTTAAACAAAAATTCATTACTAGATTCTTGTCATCGAATAATAATTAATAATAAAAGGCCAGACCTGAGCATATGTGTGTGCATGCGTGTGTGTGTGTATGTATGTGTGTGTATGTATGTGTGATAGATGCTTGGCAAGTTGCCAAGTTGGAACGTTGCCATGAATCTAAAGTTTGTATTTCTAACCCCTATCTCATGCCACTGTGCTATAGCACGGGTCTACTTCTAGTTCTACAGAATTATCATGGAAAAAAAAATCTTAATAATTTGGTGCCATAAAATTTAAAAGACAACAATTTCAAAAATTATGTTTCAATTAACAAAAGATTTTTACTAACGACTAAATAGTCGTTTAATAGTCATAGAACTGATTTTTATTTATATAGTGTACAATGTACCACCAACCACAAACATGGAACGCAAAAACAAAACAAAAACAACCTACCTACATTTCAAGTTTTCCTGATAATGGAAAATAGTTAATAATATAAAAATAAAAACTAAACAAAAAATATGTCAAAAAATACTTACCACCAAAAAATAAAAAGTAATGCAATTTAACTAGCGTAAGTGGTCCAAAAAACTTCATCATAAATTATAGTCACAATAAAATTCTTATGAAACTATTAATTGGTCAAATTTTTTGTGAGCACAAATTTGACTTCTTTGCAGTGTGATAATTTTTTAACCCTGCAATAAAAAAAAGATAACCGTACATAAATAATTTAAATGATGAAAATAAAATTACTACTTTAAAAAAGGAAATGCAAAAACACGTAGCCATTTTTTGTTAAATTTAAAAATATTCTTCTATAAAATGAATGTATCTTTAAAAAAAAAATAATAAATGAACGCAGCCTTCTACGTTTAATTTCTTGAAACCTATTGTCATTAAACGGTGTACAAAGAGTAACGATGGATCAATCAAATTACTAAAAAAGCGTATAACTGAACTTGTACCTGATGTGAACGTGGATGAGAAGAAAACGGCTTTCACTACACGTAACAGTAATTCACTTAGTGAGAGATGAAACAGGATATTGAGCATTCAAAATCTTGACGTTGATAATGAGGTTATCTCCATCTTCTGAACCATGATTCCAAAAAGAAATAAACAAGTATCATTTCGGTGATGCTGCAATTCAGTTTCACATTTACTGTACTTCCCGTTGCGAGATACTACAAGGGTTTAAATCCAATATTTCTCTAAACAAAAGCAAAAATATTCAAAATTATTATTCAAATAAATAAATCATAAATTAATAAATTAATTGATACCACATTATTTTGTGGTATCAATGTTCTCTTGGCTTCTGAATCCAGGGAAGAGTAATTGCAAACTTCAGTTTCCTATCGAATCGTTGCAACTCCTTAAGTCAAGGAAAACGTAATTGGTTTGGGCTTTTATCAAATAAACAAAACAAATAACCGAGAGTTCAAACCGGAATTGCACTAACTGCCAAAAAAGAAATTCGCTCAGTCTTCTGTCCTAACAATTTGTTTTAATAATTCATCAAGGAGTTCACACGAGTGAAAACTTGCAACAAGATCTTCCCGTCCAGGCATTTGTTTTTAAACTTCATCAAAGTATTCACACAGGTGATGAACCGAGTTCACACCGGTGAAAAACATTACTGATATTCTACCTTTAAGCTTCATTCATGCATCCGTTTTGAAACTTCATCAAAGTGTTCATACAGGTGGAAAACCTTACAAACGTTCCACCTGCAAAAAAAGTTTTTGCTTGGACTTGTGCCAAATTCATCAAAGAGTTCACAAGAAATAAAAATAAGTTCACATAAGTGAAAAACCAGAAACTAGAGTTTGTCAAACACCTCTTTTTAAACTTCAACAAAGCATTCACATGGGTGAAAAACCTTACAAACGTTTCATCTGCAAAAAAGAGTTCATTCTGTCTACCGTTCATTGGAATTGACACATATGAAAAACCATAAATTCACACTAGTGAAAAACATGTATCAAACAAGTGTTTCGTTAAAACATCTGTTTTTGGACTCCATCAAAGTAGTAACACAGGTAAACATTCTTACAATTGTTTCGCTTGCAAAAAAAAAGCTGGTTCAGACTTCTGTCCAAAAAAATTAATCTAAGAGTTCACAAAGGAGAAAAACTGAGTTCACATAAGTAAAAACCTGAGTTCACACACTGGTGAAAACCATACAAATGTTCCACCTGCAACAAAATCAAAAAATTCACACAGGTGAAAAACCTTACAAATGTAACAGGTATTCCTCAGTGCTAAACTCTACTCTTTTTTGATGCTAACCAGATGATGACAAGTCCAATATTGCTACTAAACACATATAAACTGTAGAATCAAAATCCTAATGTAAGTTTATGTTCTAATTTAAAAGATACAACTGTTATGCTATGTTAAGGGTGGGTAAGGAGAAGGCTTAGTCTAAAAACATCTTAATAATTTAGCTAGTCACTCAACTAAACTAAAAAAAGTTGTTTGTATCACTGTCATAATTTAACTAAAAGTAAACCCATCAAGAATGACAATTTTTTCCACATTAAAATTTTGTCAAAATTTTTCAGTATGTACTGTTTAAAAATTAAATTTAAATATACTCAATAAAAAGCAAAGATCTACCAGCAGAGCAGTTTCATGTGGATTCCAGACCAACATTCATATATCGTTTAATTAAATTCACAACCGCATCATCCAGAGAAATTTTCCCCTGCTGCCATTTAAGAGCTGAATATAGCAAGTGTTCCGATCGCAGAAAAAGACAATAGCGCCACCTAGTACCTCAAAACAATAAATATCTGCGACGTGAAAAATTGCAATAATAAATAAAAGAAAATAACTACAATTATTATTCCAAGATTCTTTATCTATAAAGATTACATAGTGTTACGTGTTTGTAACGTTTCATGTCAACTTTCAATCCATTGCATTTTATGTTCGTCGGAATGACGGGAAGTAATATTCATTTTACAATAAATTATTTTTCTTTTTCTTTTGTGTATCTTCTGTCAATAGTTGGTTGTTGCAAAAAAAGACCAATTATCAATACCACCAAATATCGCTTCTTCGGCAAATTCTTTCACAGAAACACGATCTAATTTGAAGTGAAAAAAAAATGATGACATTTACCATTGATGGTTTCTTTGTTACTAACTCTGTCAATCATTAGATTTTGTCCATACATGTCAATCATCAGCTTTGAACGTTTCCTTGGAGTTCAGTTCTATGGGTGTGGAAAGCTCGTATTCGTCGGGGGCACTGCCATTGTTAGCCATATTTTTCATGGGACACTGCAACTGATTTTAAAGCAAGTGAGAACAAGTGGATGGAAGTCAAATCAACCAAACACACTAATGTTAAGTATTCCAAAAAACAAATATTACCTCCACGTTTAAATCACTGTTATGGTCGTTTTGTTTGAACTTCTGTATGACGACAACAAGAATCGTGTAGACAACACTGCACACAAGTGAAGATATCCCAATGATGAAAAACATTTGTTTGCCACCATAGTGTTTGTATAACAATCCGCTAATTAAGTTTCCACAACCAACACCTGAAAACAAATTAAATAACGAGTGCAAAAAATTAAACATGTGCATGAAGTGCGACATTGGTTATTGCGCATTTTTGTAAATCGAACGTCCATAGATCAAGAGGTGGACAAAGAATGTTTAGTTGAACAAGGGTTCAACTAAATTATAAATTATATAAATATAAATCATATAAATTATAATAAACAACTTGATACAGTGCAGTAAAAAATTATTATTATATTACCAGTATAATATCACAAAAAATTATATAAATTATTCTTACCAATTCCTTCGAACACGCTTTGTAACCATCCTTGCATCGTCGCCGTCATGCCAGGCGGCGCTTTTAAGCAAGCAAACGAAACCATTGTTGCGAAAAACAGTCCAAACGTCACCCCATTACACACTTCCAAAGGCAAGATCCACCAGGGATCGACAAGAAACGAATAACAAATGTAACGAACACCGTAACACGCCAAACATATGGACATGGAGTAGAGGTGGCCAATCTTTTTGACAATCACTCCGGAGAAGAGGAAAAACAAGAGTTCCCCTCCGAAACACTGGACACCCGCAATCAACCCGAACAAAAGTGGGGTAGCGCCTTCCAACTCTCCGACGTATATAAACAAGTACGTCCACAACGTGCCCGTCGCCAGTCCCATCACAAACACTGCTGCGGTGAAAACTCCGACAGTGGGATCGGTGTAGAGTTTACAAACGTTGCCTATGATTTTCACCGGTTTCGGGTGTTCGACCACAGTCAGACGCATGCACAGAAAGCAGTCAAGTATGAAAAAGGCCAGCAACATGTGGTAGCCGAGCGAATAATCCGTTTTTGGCAATCCGACGCTCGTAGCGCTGAAGATCTGTCCGGCGATGATGCTCAGAAGGCCCCACCCGAGCGTTCCGAAAACACGCTGATGACCGAAGTCCGCCTTCAGTTTGTCAACGTTGTCGGAAACGATCGTATCGCCGAGGCTGATCGCAACCCCTGCTCCGCTATAACTTAAAATCATGACTGCGAACAAAAGAATGAAGTTCACGTTGAGGTAGCCACTGGACTGCGTTGTCGTTTCAACGTTGTCGTCGCACTTGCAGTTCAAACTGCACGACGAATTCAAATCGCAAAAGTCCAAAGCGACGTCGTGGATCTTTACGCAACTCGTATCGTTCAACCAAAACGACGAATTGATCCTGTAGCTTGCGATCGATTCCACTGTCGTCGAAACGTTGCATGTTGAATTTTGGCCGCACGAGTCTGACGAGGCGTCGTTCGTCCGACAAGACATGTTGCATATTACGTTAGTATCCATCGAAGCATTTGATACGCACGAAGATATTTGACTGCCACAAATGGCAACGATTTCGTCATTTTTGTAACAGTTCAATGGGGACGGGTCATCGTTCGTGATGGAATGATTCAGTTCTGGAATGAAGAGTATGGCGTAGTACGAGATTCCTGTAACTATCAAGCTAAATAAAAACACCGCTTTGTGCCGTTGTAAATGATCGGCAATGTTCCCAAAGAGCGGTTTCATCACAATGACAGTGAACGGTAAAATCGTATAAATCATTGTCAGAGCGCCGGGATCGACGCCCAGTTGAGTGATGTAAACGGGAAGAAACTGCATCACACATGCTAAACCTATAAGAAAGATCAACAATATTACAGGATGGCATTTTTTGTCCTAGATTCTACGGAAACATTAACGGAAAAAGAAAAGCTGACCATTGTACAGGGTGATTCTCTCGCTAGGAAACCCTGAAAAGTCATTGAAGAATGGCTGGATTTCTTAACGAGGGAATTGCCATATATATATCTTTAAATATGAAACAAATGTTTACGTTTGAAAATATTTCCTTAAATATACTGGGTGTCTCAAAAGTCTGATTCCATAGGAAAAGTATAAGAGAAACTCACTAGGATTTTTTTAATTATATTTATGAATTATCAGTTAAGTTAGAGTACAAGTTTGAAATGACAAAATATTTCCTCAAATATACCGGGTGTTCCAAAAGTCTCGTTCCATAGGAAAAATATAAATAACCCACTAAAATTTTTTTTATATTTAATTTATCAATTATCATTTAGTTATTCAGCTACAATACTAGTTCGAAACAACCTTCATCCATTTACTTCAATACATTTTCAAACATGTTCAGTGCAAGAACTTTGATCATTTCTACACCCCCTATAGAGCCAGACTTTTTTGAGACACCCTGTACACATATCCTTAAATTATTCAAATTTTAATATTAACTGGGTACTAATTACAATGCATCCAAGCAATATTTCACGGTTGATGCGTAAAATGACAATGTCTGGTTTTATGAAGAAATGCAAACGCAGCTAATAGCACTATTATAGAGAGCATTACATAAGAAAATGCCATCATGAACATTTAATTATAGTGCATCATGGTCTAACTTTTTTAAATTCTAAATAAAATTTATAAAAATATAATCAGTTTATTTCTGAATATCATATGACTTTGATCTTATGAATGTCTAGTATAGTAGGGCAGTGATGGGGCACCAACTACTTTAAAAACAATTCAACTACTAACTACTACTAAATAAAAGTAATTTTAACTACTAGTTAACTACACTTTTGTAAAAGTAATTACAATTACTTTTTTAACTACTTTAAAAGTAGTTGAGTAATTGTAACTACTTTTCTCAATTATGTCTTCACTGTTGCAACTGGTTAGTATAAAAAGTTAACATAGTTATTTTATTATTTTGTTCCAACGTTGAGTGGATTAGTTTTACATAACATGGAGGAATGCAAACCAAATAATGTTCCACGATGTACCCCCCCTCCCAGCCTACGTTCAAAATTTCAGCTTTGTATGTCAACAGAAACCTACTAATAAAAAGTGCTCCAAGATGTTGAACCATTTCAACCTCAAGTTATAAGTTAAATAAAAGAGGTTAAAAATTTACTCCAAATACGAGCATCATCATAAAAATTTAGCTCATCCTCTTTAAATCCTTCTGTCCAGCCCCAAGGGTGGCATTTTATTTAACGCGGTTCAACTTTATAACAATTTCTTTAACTCTATGGAACTGAAACACAATAATAATCCTGTTTCCCATATGGTGAAATACAATGCTTGAAACGTATTTATCGGAATACTGTAAATTAATACCTACCGCCAAAAAACAAAAAATAATGCAGCTTCACTGGCCATAGTATCAAAGGTCCGAGAAATGACATCATAATAAAATGTGATATAAATAATTCGCTCCAAATTATGTAGTTACTACGTAATCAAGAGACTTTTATCTTGCGCAGATTTCCACTTCTGGTTAAATCATACAACTTTTTTTTTCTTTCAACCTGTAATAATAATAATAATACAAAAAAATTCCATTAGTCATACTCAACTATTTGCAATCTGAAACTATGAAAACAAATATCCTATTCTCTAAACAACAAAATTAAAACATCCAAATTTGATATTCAGAACAAAACATTAAAAAAACAAATTCCTTAAGCATGACTATTAGAAAACAAAAATTAGTAATTTGAATCAAGGATTTTATTTCCTTTTAAAACTATTTGAATTTTCAAGGTTAATAAAAACAATCCTATTACAAGAAAAAATGTTGTCTACTCGGATGATGGAAAAGAAAATAAAGTTTTACCACTCTCGAAATTTCTTGTAGGGGTCAAAAGTTAGTATATACTCAGCAATAGTGGACTGTTGAACTTTGTTAATCCCGTCATTGAGATAACGTTGAATCCATCCATTCTCCAAAGATTTAAAACTACGATTTGAGTGAATAATCTATCATCATCACTTTTTTTTACTCAAATCTCTTGAACACACACATGGTGGTCGATTTTTGTTCTCACATTTTGCACTATGTTTAGCAATTTTGTCTTCTTCACTCCTGACTAGACATAGCACCATCTGATACACCCCAATAGTGTACCTATTGTATTATTTTATTTTATTAAAAATACACAAAAATATTTGATTATCCAATTAAAAATCTCCATTAAGGTCTATAATCACTGCAATTATTTTCCAAAAGTATTAACCATGACATATAGTTGAGCTCCATCATTTTGCAGCTGTCGAATGCAATTATGAAAGTGTTTATATGTTCATTACGGGGGTTCGCTTAGTCCGGTAAGATACTCGAGTCGTCGATTTATATCAATTCCGTAGTTGTGATTTTTTGATGTATGCAAAATAAAAAATATAAATCCTCCCACATGTTCATTATATACAGGATGATTCAGAATAACTATTCCTAACTTCCGGAAGAGATGATAGCGAGCGTGAAATTAGCAATAATTCCGAATCACCCTGTAGAAGCTAAAATCATTCCGTTTTATTATAAAAACATCATGCAAAATTTTTCATACAGTGCGTCACTCCAGCATAAATCAAGAACCATCAAGAACCATGTAGTCAATTCATTATGATCTCGTCTCGTCATCAATTCTATATGACACACGTCAAATTTTTGGACAGCTGATAAAATACATCAATTTTTCGATGCTACTTTTTCTCAACATAAACGTGCGATAAGATTCTAGTTATCTATGTAAACTTATTACAAGATAAGGAGTTTTACTTACCATAGTCAACGAATGCTGAAATTTCAAGACATTCCCCAAGTGCATTTTTGTGTAACTACATAACAAGATATCCTTGACATCGCACCGCAAACGTCACTTCATTGCTCGTGTAGCATAGGAAAATAAATTTTTAAAACAAATAACACAAATGAAAAATATTTTTAAAAATAAACTATCAAATATAATGTACAAAACAAGACTGTGCTTCAAACGCCATCTTACGTTATATTTATAAATATCGCATGACAACTATTCTAAATCTAAGTGATTAAGATGCAAAACTTGGACAGTAATTTCTTTTATTCTTGCGAAAAAAAATGTTTTTAAAAAAGAATGACAAAGGATACAAACAAAGAACCATAGAGAGGAAAAACAAAAACAACAAACTCCAGTTTAGTCTTCATCCCAGTTTTCTTTTTGTTTCGGTTTCGGTCCCCCGGCAGCTTTAGCCATTATGATCTGCAAAAAAAGCAATGTTTTCAAATCGTTACTCGAAAAACGACAAAAAAAAAAAGAAGTTCCATCTCGTTCCAAACAAGAATCGCTCACCTGATCGACTTTGAGAATGGTGCAAGCAGCAGAAGTGGCGTATTTCAGTCCCCAGAATTTATTTAAGTAGAGATCCAAAATCCCAGCTGTGAGCGAATCCTTCACTGTAGCCGTCTCAGCCTTTGCGTGTACAAAAGAACGTTCAATTTCCGAACCCAAATTGTTAAAAAAAAAATTTTTTTGACACTATATGTGCAGTGGAATCCGGTTATTATAATCACAGATAATGCTATCGATCGACTATTGTCATCGTAACCGGTCACCCCCAAAACGCTGTTCAATGTGTTTTAATTCACTGTCTAACGTTATCAGCCTAGTATTGCTATCAAAAAAGCCCTAGTCCCAAAGTGGATTCCACTGTATTTCCATTCGACGTCAAGTATTCATGTACAAACATCGTATAATCATTCGACGATACAAGACTATGCGAAATAAAACGGCAAACAAAATAATACCTCTATATCGACACCAGTGTTTTTCTTGCCTTCATTGTGAGCAGCGTACAACTTGGAAAGGATTTCAGTAGCCTGAAATAGTTCATTTGAAAAAACACAAAATTAAATTCGCACATCTGATTATCATGATCAGCAAAAACACACGAATCAATTCTCACAAACACACGTACTCGGACACCAGCATTTTCAGCCAACGCCTTGGGTACAATTTCAAGGGCTTCGGAAAACTTCTTGATCGAGTACTGTTCCAAACCAGGACACGTCTGAAAAAATAAACACACAATTTTTATTATTTAAAACGCGATCCTAATCAACGTTACTAATGCTAACGAGGAAAAGATAACCAACCTCTCCGTATGAGGATATCTGCTTGGCCAGCTCAATTTCAGTAGCTCCGGCACCAGGGAGAAGTTTTCCATCCTATACAAATCCCAATTCATTAATAATCATTTCATAGTCAATTAAAACTACTAGAAGCACTATGTTATAGAATTATAAAACCCTGTTATTAAAAAAAAAAAAAATTCATTTTTTAAGGTCACAATTTTCGATGTAGCAAGTCGAGCAATTTGGGATCGGTGCAACGTCGGCTTCTTGATCAATCGATGAAAGCTTATTGAGCAGGAAGCTGACTAGCATAAATTTTGATTCAAGCAATCTTTCTGAAACATTAAACTTAAAAGCACACATAACAGTGCTCAAACTTGCCACACCAAAACTTTTCCCGTGACAGGGGGGACCTTCAAACTAACCCTAGACATGGCCTTGAAAGTGTTCACTCCATCGTCAATCGCCCTTTCGATGTCGTCCATCAGATTCTCCGTCGATCCACGGACCACGATGGTTGAAATTCTAGAATCGCTGTTATCTGTAGACATCAAATATATTTTTATTGTGCATACACATATATTTATTGCAAATATAACTGTTAATCCTTCAATTTACATTAAAATTAAAATTCAAAAACCAAAAAATCTTACTTTGTTTAAACACGACCACGGACGTGCCTCCAACTTCGTCAACGTACACCATATCGCAGTAACCTAGGTCTTCCGCGGTAGGCGGTGTCTTTAAACGAGAAAAATCCGTTTGAATTAAACGTCGCACATGGGTTAAACGTATTACATTTCAACCAATCAAATTAAATAAATAATTAATTAATGAATAACCAGCAAAATCAGGTGAAAAAACAAACAAAACAAAAACAAATAAAAATCGCATACCAATCGTGGCAATGCGGTGGCATTGACAGTCTTACAAAGACGTCGCAGATCAAACTTGGAATTCAATCGGACGCCCATCAGTTTGTATTTGTTCATGTAATGCAGCGCTAGTTCTCCGAACTTTCCACCAGATACAATGACGGTGCAACCAGAATCCGCAACGGCTTTGATTTGCTGTAAAGATACACACAAATAAAAATGTTGAGCCTATGTAGTTAAGCGAATAGAAATATTTGTGTCAACGGAACCATCATCAAACCTAGTCATCTAATGTGAGAGAAAAGTTATCACCATCTTTTTATTACAACTTCTCTTTGGTACTTTTCTGTTATATGCCCAACCTGCTTTTGGTGCTACTCGGGTTATGAGTTTGGAAGTTTGGTCAGAAAAGCAAACCAACCTTAACTTAATTACTCACCCTAACCTAACCCCCCTCCTCCTCCAAACCCATAACCTAAGTAACTGACTAGTATCTCCAAAAAGCAGGTTGGGCATATAACAGAAAAGTACTTTTTCTTTTCACTTTCCTGTTGTTTTGTTTTTTTTAATTTTATTCACATTATTGAAAAAAATAAAACCCAAAAAGTTTTTCATTACCCATTTTCTGTAAAAATTAACTTGGGTGCAAATTCACAAAGAAACAAGCGAAATTTAGTTCGAACTTTGTTTTTAGCTTAAGAAGTAAGACTGGTTAACTTGAAATTTTAAACGCAAAATTTCAAAAAGAACAAAAAAAGCAAAAATTTTGTTCAAATTTTTTACACTTTTTTTAATTTGTTGAATTTAAGAAAAAAATAAAAGTTAACGAAATTTAAACCAGATTTTGCTTTTTTTGCAAAAATACACCATCGTTAATAAACAGCTGACAACAAATAAATGTTGCTTTTTAGTAATAAGAAAAAACTTGAAATTTTATTGTTTCAAGTTTATTTTCATTTTTTTTCTCATTACTTAAAAAAGTGAAATAAATAAAAATTGAAAAAGTTTGAACCAAATTTTGCTTGTTTTCTTTTTAAATACACCAATATAGTTAATATATAAATAGTGAACAATAAACAAAATTTGAGTTAAATTTTAATAATAAAAAAAATAGAGAAAATAAACTTGAAATTTCATTGTTAAAATTTGAAAAAAAAAAAAGAAGCAAAATTTGGTTAAAATTTCTTTAATTTTATTTTTTTCAATTTCAAAAAATAAAATTTCAAGTTTATTCTCATTTTTTCCTATTATTAATAAGCAACTTAATTTTTGTTTATTGTACACTATTTATATTTCAACTTTGGTGTATTTTTTCCAAAAGTTGGAACCAAATTTGGCTTGTTATTTTGTTGTTGTAAAAATACACCAAAGTTAATATATAAACAGTGAACAATAAATCGAGTTGCTTTTTAATAATAGGAAAAAAGTGAACCAATTTTCACCTTTTTTGAGTTTGTTTTGTAAAATCACACCAAGTTGATGATAAATAGTGAAGATGACCACCGATAATTTTTTTTTGGATTTGATTTTTAATGTCAAAAAAATTAATTGAAAAAACAAAAGTTATAATAAAAACGAGCGGAGTAAAAGACAAAAATGGCAAAAAAAAACAAAACAAAAAACAAATGACTTTTTTGGGACACCATACATTTAATCAAAACGCATCTCTTACCTGTTCTAGTACATTTTCTTCGCCTTTACTGAACTTCATCAGCTCTTCAGCCGAATGAATCAGCACAGTTCCCTATATAAAAAACAAACAAACAAACAAACATTAAAACATTATAAAAGACAGCAATGGTTTACGCAAACTGCTAGCTCCACCACCCCATACCTTAGTTTCCGTTTGTATAGAGTCCAAGGGACAGGAAAACGCAGCTATTTTCGCTCCCGCGCATTTCTGAATTTCTCCTTCCACCTGGCGTTTGAACACCATCCCGTTCAAAACCTCGGATCGATTGATTCCCGATCCCTGTTATCAAATAAACTTGTTAGTTATGAACTCGAGATTAGATTCCTCCAATGCGAAAAGTTAATATATATCCTTTGCTTACCAAGATTTTGCACACTCGAACGTTGTCAACGTTGAACGTCGTACCCTCGGCGGGTAGAATGGCCACTAGACAACAACATTAAAAATATGAACGTGGTTCAAGTTGTGGTTTAGGAACACCCTTTATGTTATAATTAATGCTATATTTTATGGAAATGGAAAATATTTTCGCATACCACAAGCATCGGTGATCAGTTTGGCCAAAAAGTCTTCGTTTCCATATTGCTTGCTCATCACTGATGTTCGGATGCCTTTTGCAACTTCTTTATCTTCCAAAGTTTTAACTTCACAACAGCTAAGTGCTAAAAAAAAATAATGATATTAAACAATTAAGCATGCTAACAAATAACCTAAAAAATCAAATTTAAATTTAATAGAATGCCGGCTTTTCTCACTTGGAAGGATTTCGAGAGCTTTCTTCAGCGCCATTTCATAACCATCGGCAACTTCGGTTGGCTTCAAACCCTATCAACAATTTCGCATTGTTAAAAAAAAAATCGTCATTTTTAAAAGGAAATCGAAAAGAACGGTTTTGCGTACCATTCGTATTAAATCCTCCGCAGCTTCTAGTAAGGCACCAGCAAAAACAATCACGAAATTGGTTCCGTCGCCAATTTCTTGTTCTTGCATTTGAGACGCGAGAACGACCATTTTGGCAGCTGGGTGAACCACCTAGAGAATGAACACGTTGCATCTTGAAAAACGTTGCATTACGACTCGTTACAACAAAACACAAAGTATATGAAACAGGTCGTACATCAAGTTCCTTGATGATGGTAGCTGCATCATTGGTCACAAATAGTTTCTCTAAATGGTTAATAACCATTTTATTCATACCTGAATTAAATAAAGAAAAAAAAAACAGACATATTCAATTCACTGTTTGACCCTTTTCAATTATCAGATGTCGTCGGTTATTAGAAAAAAACATGTCAGAAATATTAGTATAGTTAAGCGAGCGTACCTCTTGGTCCATAAGCGGAACGGACAGTGTGCATCAATTCTTTGCAGGCAGCGATGTTTTTGAACACGGCTTCTTCGAGCCCCGAAAAATACTGAAATGGAACGATTATTTTTTTAGACAACTGACATTTGAAAGAAAATGTTAACTTAGTACGTACGTGACTACAAAATTGTCAAATAAAAAATGAAAATTTTAATTCGATTGTGGTTGAAATACGTTGTGATCTCTTATTTTACAAACTATTAAAAAATTACTGACAAAATATTCTCATATCATGTAATGACATCCACAATAAAATACATCACTCAAAATAGCCTATGTTTTATTTTTAAAATTGTCAATTGATGCAAAAATTAGAGCGATCCAAAAAAATACACTCGAGGCCTGTACTCTATCGTCCAGAAATGCTTCAAAAGTTTAGTTTTATGTCTATAACACGACACTTATTTTAGTTATCTGGGAGTTCACGTTGCTAAATGGTGACTTTGTGTCTTCGTAATTGAAATTTCGGTCTGTTATCAGACACCTATCGGACTAAGTTTAAGGGGGAGGGGATTCGTTTCCTTTTTAAAGGATCTTGGCAAAATTACAGAATAAATCATTTGATGAGATGTAGTCTGAATAAATCGTACGTTTTTTGTAGACATTTTATTTTTATTAATTATTGTAAAAAATAAAATGTCTACAATCTTAGTACGTTTTACTCAAGACGTCTCATCAAATGATTTACG